>JABCRI010001380.1:0-26571 GCA_015143295.1 Tetracentron sinense
AGTCTGATTGAGTCGTCCAAGATTCACTCTACTCTATGGTGGGTTTGGGTCGCGAAGAGTGTATCAGAGCTTAGGCTTTAAGGTCTCCTAGGGTCCTTAGCTCTTCTACCACGGCTGACAAGAGCATATGTTAGGAAACAAGTTAGGAAGGGAGTGAGTCGGGAACGAGTCTGGTTCCAAGTTTAAGACTAAACTTTAGTCTTAGTCTAAAATGGTTGCTTTAACCAAGTACGGGTCCTAGGTACGCTAGAACACTAAAGTATAAGTATAATGTGATGAATACTCTGATGACTTGATGTGATGTATATTAGTATTATACAACTAATACAAATTGAATTATTGTGAAATGACATTGAAATAAACTGTGGTTTTAGTGAGACTCATGTGGTGCTATTGTCACGCCCCAAAATACCCCCTAGGAGTTTAGGGATACTTTAGGTGGACTAAACAAACCTGCCAAACCATCCTGTAATGAACAAGATAAATAAGGTACTAAACAATGATAATCAGAGCGCGGAAGCTAAACATAATTTGCGGAAGCGAAAACTAAAATTTTCTTTTCTTTATAAGGATCCAAAATGTAGTACTCCAAGTTAACATAAATACAAAACACGTCTAAGTCTAAGGTAGACAGGCCCACCTAACAAAATACAAAAGACAAAATACAACTCTGTCTCGTTCAATAGTCATCCCCGTGGGGCCAATGGTCTAAGTCTCTCGCCTCCGCCTGAGGCTCGACTACTAGATCCTCATAAGGTTCCTCCTCGCCATAGTCCTCCTCTATCCAAGGACCCGGATCACAAATGTCGAGAGGGACTCGAGTACCTGCCGACATGAAAGTACGGCTGAGCATGGAATACTCAGCGAGTACAAGCCCCTAACTAACAATGGTAATAACGAACAAATAACATATACAAGTGATAGAATAGTACAGATCATAATTATGTAAAGCAAACATAATACATAAACATTTTATCAAGTCATAATTATTATGAAACTAAAACATATCTATGCATCATACAATTCCTCTTTGAGTTGTCCTTTCAATATTTCTTATGAGCCAGAGGTTAGCACCCGCATATCCCTGGGCTACCAACCTCCTTGACAGTACGATACCTTTCTTATGAGCCAGGGGTTAGCACCCGCACATCCCTGGGCTACCAACCCCCTTGACAGTACAATACACTTCTTATGAGCCAGAGGCTAGCACCCGCACATCCCTGGGCTACCAGCCTCCTTGGCAGTACAATACCTTTTCTTATGAGCCAGAGGTTAGCACCCTTAACCGGGCTACCACCTCCTTGACAATATCATTTCATTTTCTTATGAGCCAGAGGTTAGCACCCTTAACCGGGGCTACCAACCTCCTTGGACAATATCATTTCCTTTTCTTATGAGCCAGAGGTTAGCACCCTTAACCGGGCTACCAACCTCCTTGACGATATCATTTCCTTTTCTTATGAGCCAGAGGTTAGCACCCTTAACCGGGGCTACCAACCTCCTTGACAATATCATTTCCTTTTCTTATGAGCCAGAGGTTAGCACCCTTAACCGGGCTACCAACCTCCTTGACAATATCATCCATCTACATATGTGCTCGTGCATAGCAATCGTGAAATCATGATGACATATAGCGTTTTAACAATTCCCAACTCACATGCGAATTTAAGAAGTGAAATAAACACATGCATACAACTTGCCAAATGGGGAACATTTATGTGACACATGCTTTCAAATCTTAGTTTATTCATGCATTCTATCAAACATGTGGTATTCAACCTTTTTACCTTTAGTTATTCATATTTTCTCATTCGAACATTTCATCAAACACTTGGGGTGTGTTCATTATGCGTAATATGCCCTTCCACCATTTTTCTCATCATTCAACACATCACAACATGGCATCCAATCGCCTCCACTCCTCATCCATTCATACATTCCACCATTTTTTGTATTATCTTGTTTATGTTTTAGGGATTTAGCATATACCAACACAAGGGAACAATGGGGAAGATCCAACACATATTTACTTAGAAAAAATCCTAGGTTATTACCAAAGTAACTAGGAAGAGTGTACTAACCTTGGAAAGGGAAATAAAATCCTTGAGGATGATGTAGAAACGCTGCCCTAGCTTGGACGAGGTACTCCACACGAGCTTGAGGTTGGATTTGGAGAATCCAAGCCTTAAGAACGGTTCTAGGGTTCTAAAACCTTGATTCTCTCAAGTGGAAAACCCTAGATGTAAATCCCCCTTCTTTTCTCTTCTTCTCTCTCAAAACCTTCTAAGTGAGGTGAATGAGGGCTCAAAGGTTCGAGCAAACCCTTATGGGTAAGGGTTTAACACCCAAAAGACGAAAACGCCCTTACTGAAATTTCTGCAAAAACGCGAAGACCGAGCGATCGGTGGTTATGACCGATCGATCGGTTGCCTACCGAGCGATCGGTGTTATTGACCGATCGATCGGTCAAAAACTCACTCTCTGGAAAATTTCCCCATACAAAATTTCTAACCGTGCGATAGCTACCGATCGATCGGTTATGGACCGATCGATCGCTGACTGGACCGAGCGATCGGTGCTCTGTATGTCTGGACTGTTTTAACCATATCTTTTGACTCGCTCGTCGGATTTCGACGATTCAACTTGCGTTGGATCCGTCTTTCGAAAACGAACATTTCTGACGTTTCGGAATTTCCGATTTCTCCCTTATTTATTAATTAGACTACAAAAACGGCCAATTAGCTACGAAGGTGCTATTCATTAAGAATGAAAAAGTCCGGGGTGCTACAGCTATTGTTCTCAGGACTTTAGTCATGAGGCGGGGCACACGGGGTCGTGGACCACACACCAGAGCTTCATCTTCTTCCAGAGATGAGGATGAGCAGCCGGACCTCTCCCAGGTCTTAGGCTCTATTGCTGAGACACTCGCCATCCTGGCGGCTCGGCAAACTATACCGGCATCAGCGGCACCTACTCCACCGCCCGCAGCTCCAGTACATCGTACAGCTGGAGTTGAGGCATTCAGGAGATTGAGGCCTCCATCCTTCCATGGGAGTGTGGACCCTCTTGCTGCGGAGGCGTGGATCCTCCAGATGGAGAAGATTTTTGCAGTCCTCTCGCCTACAGAGGAGGATAGAGTAGCATGGGCAGTTTTCATGCTAGAGGGTGAAGCCCACCATTGGTGGTTGTCCGCATTGAGGACGCGAGACTTGACCATGCAGGGTCAACCTTGGACTTGGGAGGAGTTCAAGGATACTTTTTACAAGAAGTATTTTCCGATCGGTGCACGGGAAAAGAAAGAGAGAGAATTCATCAACCTTGAGCAAGGTTCGATGTCTGTGGCTGCTTATGAGGCCAAGTTCTTGGAGCTATCACGCTTCGCGACACATATGATTGCCACCGAGGCAATGAAGGCGAGGAGGTTTGAGCAAGGGCTCAAGGATGTCATCATGGAGAAAGTGTCGGTTTTCAGGCATGCCACTTACGCCGAAGTAGTGGATAAGGCCTTATTGGTTGAGGCCAATTCTGAAGCGGTGTCTAAGAAGAGAGAGTTGGCGAGAGGCCAAGCCAGTAGTTCAGCACCTCCAGAGAGACGGGCTCGTACCGGCCCTTATCAGTATACATGGCCAGCACCACCGATGAGGCCGACTTATGCGGCCCCAGCACCACGGCAGTACGTGCCACAGGCACCTCGACCTCAGGCTCTCCCGGCCCCATGGCCAGTTGTACCTCAGGTGGCGAGATATGCTCCACCTCAGGCCCCTCCTACCCGCACGCACGAGCCCTGCCCTTCATGCGGCCGAAGGCACCCAGCAGGGGATTGCCTAAGAGCATCGGGTGGATGTTTTCACTGTGGTCGCCAGGGCCACGTGATCAGGGATTGCCCTACCCGGCATTTACCAGGCCAGTCTCAGGGGATTAGGCCACCAGCACGCCCAGCAGGATCACATCAGGCGTCATCTCAGACTACCCGGTCCACACCTCAGTCTCGCCAGGCGAACCAGGGGCGAGTTTTTGCCTTGACAGAGGGCGATGCACTTGCATCTGACGATGTGGTGCAAGGTACGCGTTAGGAGTTATTTTCCTTATTCGTGATTGTTATGTTATGTTTTATTCCTTGTGTACGTAGTTGGTATGCTATATATATATATACCTACGTGTATACACTGTTGAGGCTTGAATTGACGTAACTAGTCAAAAATTTCAGGAACCCTACTAGTCAATGAGGATTTGGCTCGAGTGTTGATTGATACCGGGTCTACTCATTCGTTTGTCTCGCCGAGTTTTTCAGAAGGCTTTTCTGGGGAGCCAAGTCAGCTAGAACCGGAGTTAGCCATTTCGACTCCTCTTGGCAAAACAGTATTGGCAGATCAAGTGTATAGAAATGGTGTGGTCCAAGTTGGAAGCCACGAGTTGGCGGTTGACCTCATCGTCCTTGGATTCCAAGACTTTGATATTATATTGGGAATGGATTGGTTAGCAGCACATCATGGGCATGTAGCTTGCTTTGAGAAGATGGTACTCTTCAAGCCGGTAAAAGGAAAACCATTTCACTTTCGGGGGTGCTATCACATTCAAGGGAAGGCTGTGCGTCCCAGCCAATGCAGACCTTCGAAGAGAGATTTTGGATGAAGCACACCGTTCGAAGTACACAGTGCATCCAGGGGGTACAAAGATGTACCGGAACCTCAAGAGTCACTTTTGGTGGCGGAATATGAAGAGGGAGGTTGCGGAATATGTAGCACGGTGCTTGGTGTGCCAACAGGTGAAAGCAGAACACATGCGGCCCGCAGGTCTATTACAGTCCCTTCCGATTCCCGAGTGGAAATGGGAGAACATATCCATGGATTTCATAGTTGGCTTGCCAAAGACGGCAAGGGGTTCAGATGCGATATGGGTAGTAGTGGATCGTTTGACGAAGTCCGCTCACTTCTTGCCTTACCGAACTACTTTCAACTCTAGTCAGTTAGCTACTTTGTACATCAAGGAAGTGGTGAGGTTGCACGGAGTGCCCGTTAGTATTGTGTCAGATCGGGATCCAAGATTTACATCGCGATTCTGGAAAAGCTTCCAGGAGGCTATGGGTTCCCGACTCGATTTCAGCACCGCTTTTCATCCACAGACGGATGGACAAACCGAGAGAGTGAACCAAGTCATTGAAGACATGCTTCGGGCTTCTATGATGGATTTCAGAGGCAGTTGGGAAGAGCATTTGCCTTTGGTTGAATTCGCCTACAATAACAGCTATCAGGCAAGTATCCAAATGGCACCATTTGAGGCCTTGTATGGACGAAGTTGTAGGTCTCCTCTCTATTGGGATGAGGTAGGAGAAAGGAAATTACTTGGTCCAGAATTGATTGAGCAAACTGTAAACACAGTTAAGATCATTCGGGATCGATTGAAAGCCGCTCAAGATCGCCAGAAAAGTTATGCGGACACGCGCCGTAGGGACTTGGAATTTCAAGTAGGGGATCAAGTTTTTGTGAAAGTATCTCCTAGCAAAGGGATCATGAGATTTGGCAAGCGAGGCAAGCTCAGTCCTCGCTATGTTGGACCGTTTGAGATTATCACGCGGGTTGGTGAAGTTGCTTATCGAGTAGCTCTCCCACCTCACATGGCCGCGGTTCACAACGTTTTCCACGTGTCTATGCTTCGGAAGTACATTGCGGACCCTTCGCATGTACTAGAATTGGAACCGTTGGAAATTCGAGAAGATCTCACGTTGGTTGAGAAGCCGATTCACATATTGGATCGAAGAGATCAAGTGCTTCGCAACAAGACAATCCCTTTGGTTCTTGTGCAATGGAAACACCATGCTCGGGAAGAAGCTACATGGGAGCGTGAAGCCGAAGTCAAAGCGAAGTACCCGGAATTGTTTGAATGAATTTTTTATAGGTTTTGTATATGTAGCTTGTAATATTATTTGATTCTGTAATGCATGTCTCATCCAAATTTCGAGGACGAAATTTTTGTAAGGGGGGAAGGATGTAGAGCCCCGGACCTTTTCACATTTATGCATGACCCTTCGTAGCCATTTTTCCTTTAAAGTAATGCAATTAATAAATAAGGAAGAAATTTGAAATTCCGAAACGTCAGAAATGTTCGTTTTCGAAGTACGAACCCAACGCAAGTTGAATCGTCAAAATCGGACGAACAAGTCAAAAGTTATGGCCAAAACAGTTTGGACCTGCAGACCACCGATCGCTCGGTCCATGGAGCGATCGATCGGTCCAAAACCGATCGCTCGGAGGCTATCGACTGGTCAAGATTTTTGTATGGAGAAATTTTCCAGAGAGTGAAATTTTAACCGCTCGCTCGGTTATGAAACCGATCGATCGGTAGGCAACCGATCGATCGGTCATTAACACCGATCGCTCGGTACTCGCGTTTTTGCAGAAAATTTAGTAAGGGTGTTTTCGTCTTTTGGGCGTTTCACTCATACCTTAAAGGCTTTGCCCGATCATTTGAGGGTTCATACACAACCCTTAGAGTCTTTTGAGAGATAGAGAGAAAGGAGAAGGTTTTCCAAAACCTAGGTTTCCATTTTGGAGAGAAATCAAAGGGTTTTGAAACCCTAGATCAACCTCAAGCCCGATTTCTTCAAGATTTCGGTTCAAGCATTCGTGGAGCTCGTGTGGGGCACTCTCCTCAAGCTAGGGCAGCAACTCACGTGCGTTTGGTGGAGGATTTCTTCCCCCATTTGTCAAGGTCGGTACTTCTTACTACCCTCCTAGTTATAGCTTCTCTTTTCCTTTATTTCTTCTTGTTTTCCTTCACATATATGTGTTATGAGATTGGTGGTATGAATGGTGAATGGAGATGGATGTTGGCGAATGGATGCCGTGTGGATGATGTGATGAACGAATGGGAAAGGGCATTGTACTAATAATGAACATACAAGTGTGATGTGAGCATAACCAACCTAGAAAAGCATGATCTAGGTTTAAGTGAATAATGAACACACCCCATGTTTGATGAAATGCCAAGGTGAACAAAATAAATGATAAATTAAGGGAACCCACGCTTGATTGCTCTTTAAATTATTAGGGTTCATGATAGTGTGTTTCCTACATTTCTTAAAATGAGTAGATTATTACTCACTTAAATTGCTATATGCTATGCTTTGTGAATTACCCCAAATTGCCATATTTAATTCCAAATGCAAGTATGCACACGATCTCACGAGCACGCATGAAATGACGTGATTTACCGATGTTTTAAGTATGGGACGTAGAGGTGGGGCATCTCCTAAGATATGTTTCACTTCGCTTTTGACAAGGGCAAGACAATCATGCATTGCATAGGGAAAGGTCTCCCATCCCCTCGCATGACATGCATAGCATCGCATGACACGCATAGCATAGCATGGCATGACACGCATAGCATAGCATCACACATCACGCATGGATGCTAGTTGCGACGGGCTATGAACGGCAACTAGGCATTCACATTCCGCATGGATGCTAGTTGCGACGGGCTATGAACGGCAACTAGGCATTCACATTCCGCATGGATGCTAGTTGCGACGGGCTATGAACGGCAACTAGGCATTCACATTCTGCATGGATGCTAGTTGTGACGGGCTATGAACGGCAACTAGGCATACCCATCTGCATATAGGGTACTAGTTGTGACGGACTATGAACGGCAATTAGGCATGTGAACATGTTTAAATTATGAACAAGCAAGCATGATACTCGCATGACACGCATGACATGACATGACACGCATGATATGACAAGATAAGACAACATAACAAGTTTCAAGCACGGAAATGGTATTTTCAAGTCAAGTCAAGTGCACGATGTTTCAAGAGGTTTCATCGGCTTTCTACGAAATACAAGCATGATTATAAATTGTTTTGTTTCCTTGTATGATATAAATTGTTCATGTTCTATATATGCAACTTGCTTCCTCCTTTATGTATGCTATCTGTATGCTATGACTGTTGGTTAGTGCTTAGTACCCGCTGAGTATTCCATGCTCAGCCGTACTTCTTATGTCGGCAGGTGACGGCGGAGCAGCTGCTCCATTTGATATCTGTGCTCCGAGTCCATGGGTGGAGGAGGAGTACATCGAGGAGCCTTTTGAGGAACCTCCAGTAGAGGGTTGCCATTAGGTGGTTGTAGATTCTGAGAGGATTAGCTGTGGGTGAGATGAGAGATTTTATCCATGTATTTTGGCGGGTCTGTCCGCACTTTCTTTTGGTTACTTTTTTTGTATAAACTTGGACCATATGTATACACTTAGAGGTTTGTTAGACTTCCGCTGTGTTTTATAGTTATGTTTCCGCTATAATGTCCTCTATTGTATATGCTCTGTGGGGGTTTTGCAGGTTGGTTTGTCAAGCAAGTCATGTAAGTCATGATTGAGTCGTCCAAGATTCACTCTAACTCCTAGGGTGGGTTTTGGGTCGCGACAATGTTAGTAATGGAAATACCTAATATTCATAAGTTGGAACACTTTACATTGCAAATCTGAATCTTTGACCTATTTAGTTAGCATGTTAGTAATGGAAATCTCTCATATTCATCTGTTAGAACACTTTACTCTGCAAATCTGATTCTTAGACCTATTTAGTTTGTATGTTAGTAATGGAAATACCTCTTATTCATATTACTTTCAAATCTGAATCTTAGACCTATTTAGTTAGTATGTTAGTAATGGAAATCCCTCATATTCGTAAGTTGGAACACTTGACTCTGTAAATCTGAATCTTAGACCTATTTAGTTTGTATGTTAGTAATGGAAATACCTAATGTTCGTAAGTTGGAACACTTTACTCTGCAAATCTGAATCTTAGACCTATTTAGTTAGTAAGTGAATAATGGAAATACCTTATATTCATAAGTTGGAACACTTTACTTTGCAAATCTGATTCTTAGACCTATTTGGTTTGTATGTCAGTAATGGAAATACCTCATATTCACAAGTTGGAGTACATTACTCTACAAATCTGAATCTTAGACTTATTTAGTTAGTATGTTAGTAATGGAAATCCCTCATATTCATAAGTTGGAACACTTGACTCTGTAACTCTGAATTTTAGACCTATTTAGTTTGTATGTTAGTAATGGAAATACCTCATGTTCATAAGTTGGACCACTTTACTCTGCAAATCTGAATCTTAGACCTATTTAGTTAGTAAGTGAATAATGGAAATACCTTATATTCAGAAGTTGGAACACTTTGCTCTGCAAATCTGATTCTTAGACCTATTTAGTTTGTATGTTAGTAATGGAAATACCTCATATTCATAAGTTGGAATACATTACTCTACAAATCTGAATCTTAGACGTATTTAGTTAGTATGTTAGTAATGAAAATCCCTCATATTCATAAGTTGGAACACTTGACTCTGTAAATCTGAATCTTAGACCTATTTAGTTTGATTGTTAGTAATGGAAATACCTCATATTCATAAGTTCGAACACTTTACTTTGCAAATCGGAATCTTAGACCTATTTAGTTAGCATGTTAGTAATGGAAATCCCTCATATTCATCTGTTAGAACACTTTACTTAACAAATCTGATTGTTAGACCCATTTAGTTTCTATGTTAGTAATGGAAATACCTCATATTCATATTACTTTGCAAATCTGAATCTTAGACCTATTTAGTTAGTATGTTAGTAATGGAAATCCGTCATATTCGTAAGTTGGAACACTTGACTCTGTTAATCTGAATCTTAGACCTATTTAGTTTGTATGTTAGTAATGGAAATACCTCATGTTCATAAGTTGGAACACTTTACTCTGCAAATCTGAATCTTAGACCTATTTAGTTAGTAAGTGAATAATGGAAATACCTTATATTCATAAGTTGGAACACTTTACTCTGCAAATCTGATTCTTAGACCTATTTAGTTTGTATGTCAGTAATGGAAATACCTCATATTAATAAGTTGGAACACTTTACTCTGCAAATCTGAATCCTAGACTTATTTAGTTAGTATGTTAGTAATGGAAATCCCTCATATTCATAAGTTGGAACACTTTACTCTACAAATCTGAATCTTTGACCTATTTGGTTAGTATGTTAGTAATGGAAATACCTCAGATTCATAAGTTGGAACACTTTACATTGCAAATCTGAATCTTAGACCTATTTAGTTAGCATGTTAGTAATGGAAATCCCTCATATTCATCAGTTAGAACACTTTAGTCTGCAAATCTGATTCTTAGACCTATTTAGTTTGTATGTTGGTAATGGAAATACCTCATATTCATATTACTTTGCAAATCTGAATCTTAGACCTATTTAGTTAGTACGTTAGTAATGGAAATCCGTCATATTCGTAAGTTGGAACACTTGACTCTGTATCACTGAATCTTAGACCTATTTAGTTTGTATGTTAGTAATGGAAATACCTCATGTTCATAAGTTGGAACACTTTACTCTGCAAATCTGAATCTTAGACCTATTTAGTTAGTAAGTGAATAATGGAAATACCTTATATTCATAAGTTGGAACACTTTACTCTGCAAATCTGATTCTTAGACCTATTTAGTTTGTATGTCAGTAATGGAAATACCTCATATTCATAAGTTGGAAGACTTTACTCTGCAAATCTGAATCTTAGACTTATTCAGTTAGTATGTTAGTAATGGAAATCCCTCATATTAATAACTTGGAACACTTTACTCTACAAATTTGAATCTTTGACCTATTTAGTTAGTATGTTAGTAATGGAAATACCTCATACTCATAAGTTGGAACACTTTACTTTGCAAATCTGAATCTTAGACCTATTTAGTTAGCATGTTAGTAATGGAAATCTCTCATATTCATCAGTTAGAACACTTTACTCTGCAAATCTGATTCTTAGACCTATTTAGTTTGTATGTTAGTAATGGAAATACCTCATATTCATATTACTTTGCAAATCTGAATCTTCGGATTGGAGAACCTATTCAGTGTAGTATGTTAGTAATGAAATCTCCCTCATATTCGTCTGAGAACATTTGAAAATCTGAATCTTAGACCTATTTAGTTTGATTGCAAGGGAACAAGTTAGTAATGGAAATACTCCTATTTATAAGTTGGAACTGGGACTTTAACTTTTCAAATCGGAATATCCTCCTTAGACATATTTAGTTAATGGTAGTAATGGAAATACCCTCATCCCTAAGTAATTCATCAGTTAAATTTGAACAAGTCCTGTACACGGTTGCCACGGGCATGCATGCAATCTTATTGTTAAGAACCTATTTAGTTTGATTGTTTTAGTAGACGATAAGTGTTGAACACTTTACCTGCAAAAACGTGGAATTCATACGACTCCCTCACTAATCTTAGAGTTAGTTTATCATGAAGACTCCGTCATCTCGCAGTAGTGGAACCTTCACTCTGTAAAGAATCTCAGCCATTGTTTGTACACTTCCCTCTCTGCAAATCTGAATCTTATGTAGAGCCCCAAAAATTTGATTCACTGTTCATGTGAATAGAGCCCTGGTATGGTATGTGTAAAGGCCTAATGCCTTACATAGTATTCTTGGTATTATGATGAGTCAAGTGAGGGTCTTAGGTATGTATTTGGAGTCTCAAAATGAGAGCATAAAGATACTCTAAGTGGCTAAAAACAAGGGTATAAACACCCAAGTTGTTTATTGGGTTGTGAGTGAATAGTGCTAGTGCGCGAGGCATAAGGAGGCCGGGCCCTCTCATGCATGTTGGTGTATGTTAAATGATCACTTAGAAGGATTTAAAAATATATGGGGAATGATTAATGAGGTGTGAGTATGGTTTTGGACCCGAGGGAAAAGAGTGTGAAAACACTCGAAGTGTTCTAAGTGTTGAAGAGGTATGTTTCGGCATTTCCCTCAACTTTATGAAACCTTAGTTTAGGCTCCATTGCTCAGAATCAAGTGATTCTTGAGTTTTTGGAAAGCCATTTGAACCCTCTTCAGGGTTCATGTTCATCGCTTTCCCTGATTTTGAGCCGGGGTTAAGTCAAAAGTCCGATTTCCAAAGTCCGGACTGTTGGAAATCTGGACTGTTAAAACCCAATTTCGGATCAGTCAGCTTTAGGGGAAAAATGGTCCAATAAAAAGGAATAATTTGAAGTTTTAGAAAACATGAAAGTTGTTCTCCTTCAAAAGATGAATCCAACGCAAGTTGAAACGTCAAAATCGGACGAGAGAGTCAAAAGTTATGGCCGAAATACCAAAGCGGGAAAAATCTGGAAAATCATCCTGTCAGAGCTACGATCGATCGTAGAAGACCTACGAACGATCGTAGTTACGAACGATCGTAGTTACGAACGATCGTAAAGTTACAGAAATGCTGAAAACTCACTGTAAGAGCTACGATCGATCGTAGGAAGCCTACGAACGATCGTAGAACTCCAGAACTGAGCAAAACTTACTGTAAGACCTACGATCGATCGTAGGAAGCCTACGAACGATCGTAGGTGCGCGAATCAAACCCTTTAGTGTGTGTTTTTTTAGGGTTTTCACCCCTTGGCCTATAAATAGGGGACATTTTTGGGGGTTTTGGGTTACCCTAAACCTAGAGAGAGATATTAGAAGAGAAGGGAAGAGAGTGGAGGATTGCAAGAGGGGTTTTGAATTTGGAGAAGAAGAGCACAAATCGAGCCTTGATCTCGCTCCTATGCGCCATTTGAGCCTGGATCTCCAACATCAAGCTTGGGTTTCACTTCTACAAGCTTCTTCAAGCCTTTTCAAGCATTGGATCAAAGGGATTTCATCCCATAAGGTAGATACACTCTACTAGGTTCTAATTTCATAAACCCTTAATGAAAAACATGATTTTCTTGGCAAATAGAGACATAGATAGCTTTATACATGTGTAAATCAACTCTTCTAGCTATTGATTTCATGAAATCCTCTTTATATCAAGATAAAATCCTATGGATGGTGATATTGGCTAAATGTGATGATGCTATGCTTTCAACCAACAAATAAAGATGTTAATTCTTAAGATGTTTTATATGTTAGTATTAAAAGATGAAAAGCATGTTAAAAGCCATAAGTTTTGGGAAAAACAAGTAGAAAAACCTTATTTTAAAGGTGATTGGAATGGTGTGATATTATTGTATATGGATTATGGTGGTGGATGAATTATGTTAAGTATGAGACATATGACCAAATGTGAAGTGTTTCTTTAATGTCTACCATGTTATATCACAATTGCTACACGGACACATATGCATATGCATGATCGAGTTTTTCTATATTATGGGTATCCAAAAGAAGAAGTACATGTATATAAGATGCAATACAAGAATAAGAAGAAGAAGAGTATAAGATGCAAATGAATCACATGAAAATTATAAGGTGTAAATGAACCACATGAATAGTACAAGAAGCAAAAGAAGTATAAGAAAAGTACAAGAAGTAAAAGATGTATACGGAAAGTATAAGAAGCACAAGATGTACACGGAAAGTATAAGAAGCACAAGATACATACGGAATATACAAGAAGCACAAGATGTTACAAGAAATACAAGAAGATGGAAAGTATACGGAAAAAGCCGACGGGGATGCGACGATAGCAGGCCGCCTGAAAGGGAAAGGGATACTGGCATCGGACTCCGATGATAGCAGGCCGCCCGGAAGGGAGATGGATACTGGTCGTCTACCCCGAAGGTAGCCGAAGGTGAAGAGAACATTAGGCCACCCAGCTTACGCGGGTACGGGTACTAGTTGTCCGACTCCAGAGGTAGCAAATGATGAATACCAAGGTATTTTAAATACCCGTACAGGATAATAAAAGATAAAAGCCAAGGTATTTTAAATACCTATATATGCAAAAGTACAAGATAAAAAAGGATGACAAGAAGATGAAAAAAGATGATAAGAAGATGTAAAAGACAAAAGATAATGAGAAGATGTTTTCCGCTAGTATTTTCTGAGATATATGCACATGAATGATTTTGTTTTCCGCGCTGATTTCAGGAAATGCATGTGAAATGATAAACCGTGATATATGTTGGATTACTGTTTATGATATTACTATCTAGTGGTTTGTATACGCTGAGTATTCCATGCTCAGCCGTACATATTATGTCGGCAGGTCCCTTCGACATTTGTGGCGAGCATCCTCAAGAACCATGGGTCGAGGAAGAGTATGTTGAGGAGGAGGAGACTTGGGGTAGTCTTCAGCAGCAGAGGGCTCAGGATGAGCAGAGGGCTTTTGTTAGGTGGCCCCATCATGAGTGACGAGAGGGAGAGACATGTACATATATTTTGTTGAGCGAGTATGTTCGCTCTTTATTTTGGGTCATGTATAAACTGAGACATATAGTATGGATAGAATTTTTATAGTACGCTTCCGCTACCATATATAGATTGGTACTACGCTTCCGCTATCACAGGTTTTATATGTTGTACAGGATTCATATGTTATATAGGATGGTTTGGTAATGAGTTCACGTCGCCAAAGTATCCTAACTACTAGGGGGGATTTTGGGTCGTGACATATTTAGTTTGTATGTTAGTAATGGAAATACCTCATATTCATATTACTTTGCAAATCTGAATCTTAGACCTATTTAGTTAGTACGTTAGTAATGGAATCCGTCATATTCGTAAGTTGGAACACTTGACTCTGTAAATCTGAATCTTAGATCTATTTAGTTTGTATGTTAGTAATGGAATACCTCATGTTCATAAGTTGGAACACTTTACTCTGCAAATCTGAATATTAGACCTATTTAGTTAGTAAGTGAATAATGTAAATACCTTATATTCATAAGTTGGAACACTTTACTCTGCAAATCTGATTCTTAGATCTATTTAGTTTGTATGTCAGTAATGGAAATACCTCATATTCATAAGTTGGAACACTTTACTCTGCAAATCTGAATCCTAGACTTATTAGTTAGTATGTTAGTAATGGAAATCCCTCATATTCATAAGTTGGAACACTTTACTCTACAAATCTGAATCTTAGACCTATTTAGTTTGTAGAACCCCGGAAATTCAAGTTCACTATACTATGAATAGTGCCAATGAAAGGTGCCCTTGTATGGTATGTGTGAAGGCCTAAGGCCTCCCATTGTGTTCTTGATATTATGATTAGTTAAGTGAGGGTTTTAGGTACATGGTTTGAGTCTTAAAAAGAGAGTGGAAAGATACTCTAAGTGGGTAAAATCAAGGGTACATTTACCCTAAGTGTTTCAATGGGTTGTTGGTGCATAGTGCTAGTGCATGAGGCATAGAGAGGCCGGAGTCTCTCATGCATGTCGGTGTGAATTTAATGATCATTGAGGTGGGTTAAATACTTATGGATAATGATTTATGAGGTGTGAGCAGGGTGTTGGACACAAGGGAAAAGAGTGTGAAAACACTCGAGGTGTTCTAGGTGTTGAAAAGGTATGTCTCGGCATTTGCTTCAACTTTAAAGGGCTCTAGTTTAGTCATTGCTGTTCAACAAGCAAGAACAGTGAGTTCTTGGTTGGAAAACACCAAATGGAAAGGAAGAACTTGATCTTCCACAAGCTTGAACGATCACCAAGGTCCTCTCCTCCTTCTCCTCTTCAAATCCCTCAAAAACAATGCACAAAGGGTTTGTGAAACCCTAAGGCACGAACCCAGCCCTTTTATAGGCAAAGGGTGATGGTTAAAGTCTTAAACACCCTTAATGAAGAAAAACTGCGTATGACCGATCGATCGGTGGTATGGACCGAGCGATCGGTGGCTTACCGGTCGATCGGTGTTATGACCGAGAGATCGGTCAAAAACACACTCTCTGGAATTTTTCCCCATACAAAAAAGTTAACCGTGCGACAGCTATCGTAGCAGATTCGGTAGTTGACCGATCGATCGTTGACTGGACCGAGCGATCGGTGCTCTGTATGTCTGGACTGTTTTGACCAGATCTTTTGACTCGCTCGTCGGATTTCGACGATTCAACTTGCGTTGGATCCGTCTTTCGAAAACGAACATTTCTGACATTTTGGAATTTCCGATTTCTCCCTTATTTATTAATTAGACTACGAAAACGGCCAATTAGCTACGAAGGTGCTATTCATTAAGGATGAAAAAGTCCGGGGTGCTACATTCTCCCCTCCTTACAAAAATTTCGTCCCTGAAATTTGGACGATACATACACGCGTAAAACTATAACAAAATACAAGGGAATGCCAAGGCCTTAAACAAATAAATGGGGGTACTTTTCTCGTACTTCGGCTTCTCGTTCCCAAGTAGCTTCCTCCCTTGAATGGTGTTGTCATCTTACCAAGACCAAGGGAATGGTCTTGTTGCGCAAGACTTGATCTCGCCTATCCAAGATCTGCACCGGTTGTTCAACTAGGGTGAGGTCCTCTCGGATCTCTATCGGATCAAGCTCAATGACATGAGAAGGATCCGGGATATACTCCGACGCATGGAGATGTGAAATACGTTGTGGATCGCCGCCATGTGAGCGGGCAAGGCAACTCGGTAAGCTACCTCACCAACTCGAGTAATGATCTCGAATGGAACCCACATATCTCGGACTGAGCTTTCCCTTCTTCCCAAATCGCCATGATTCCCCGACTCGGCGAAATCTTCACAAAGACCCGATCTCCAACTCGGAACTCTAAATCTCTGCGGCGTATATCCGCATAGCTCTTCTGCCTATCCTGAGACCTTTCAATCGCTCCCGGACTAATTTTGACCCTTTCTGCGGTTCCGCTCTATCAACTCAGGACCAAGGATATTTTCCTCTCACCAACTTCATCCCAGTATAGCCGGTGATCGACAACTCTCGACCATACAGAGCTTCAAAGGTGCCATCTGGATGCTTGCCTGATAGCTATTGTTGTAGGCAAACTCAACCAACGGCAACTATTCCTCCCAACTACCCTGAAAATCCAGCATACAAGCTCGGAGCATATCCTCCACTACTTGATTCACCCTCTCCGTTTGTCCATCGGTCTGAGAATGGGAGGCGGTACAGAATTCTAAACGAGAACCCATGGCATCCTGGAAAGTTTTCCAAAACCTGGAAGTAAACCGAGGATCTCGATCAGACACGATAGAAACTGGCACACCGTGCAGTCGAACCACCTCCTTAACATATAGGGCTACCAACTGATTTGCATTGAAAGTAGTTCGGTACGGAATAAAATGTGCAGACTTAGTCAACCTGTCCACAATCACCCAAATAGCATCGGAGCCCTTCGCCGTTTGCGGCAAACCCACAATGAAATCCATCGAGATGTTCTCCCATTTCCACTCCAGAATAGGAAGGGACTGCAAAAGACCTGCCGGCCTTTGATGTTCAGCTTTTACCTGCTGGCAAATCAAACATCTGGCGACGTACTCAGCGACTTCCCTCTTCATGTTTCGCCACCAGTAGTGCTTCTTGAGATTCTGGTACATCTTAGTACCTCCCGGATGTACCGTGTACTTTGATCGGTGAGCTTCATTCAAAATTTCATCCCTCAAAACTGTGTCGGCGGGGACACACAACCTGCCCTTGAATGTGATAGCACCATCATCATTTAAAGTGAACTCCTGATTGCCGTTACTCACCGACTTGTCTCGGTAAGCAAGCAACTCAACATCTGAATTCTGTAACTCCTTGATCTGGCTCAGGATCTGTGGCCTAAACCACCACGTTGGACATTATCGGCCCATAGGTGACATGCCTGAGAGTAGTGTCCAAATGACACTATCATGTAATAACTTCCACTCTTGCACTCTCAATTGAGCCATAACTCCGTAAGTTTTCTGCTAAGAGCATCGGCTACCACGTTAGCCTTTACCCGGGTGGTACTGGCTTGGAACAGTTGTAGTCCTTCATGAACTCATCCAACGACGCTGCCTCATATTCAACTCCTTCTGGAGGAAAAGATACTTCAAGCTCTTGTGGTCTGTGAACACCACGAACTCTTCTCCGTAGAGGTAGTGATGCCAGTAGTTTCAGTGCAAAGACTGACTGCAGCGAGCTCTAAGTCATGTGTGGGGTAATTCTGCTCATGCTCCTTCAGGCTGCACCCGGGAAGCATAGGCGACCACCTTTTAGGCTGCATCAAAACACATCCAAGTCCCACTAGTGAAGCATCACTATAGACTTCGAAACCCACCGCTCCCAGACGGAACTGTGAGAACAGGAGCGAAGTAAGCTTCTTTTCAACTCTAAGAACTAGCCCTCGCACTTATCACTCCAAGTGAACCGTGTTCTTCCGTGTGATAGATGGGTAATGCGGAGCTGCTAAACTGAAATCCTTCCACAAACCTTCTTTAATATCCTGCCACCCAAGGAAACTACGGAATCTCGGTGACACTCTTCGGTCTTTCCAATTCATCACCGCTTCAATCTTTGCAGGATCAACTGAAATACCTTCAGCGGATACCAGTGTCCAAGAAAAGGCCACCTTATTCAGCCAGAACTCACACTTGCTCAACTTAGCATACAGACTATGCTCTCGAAGTGTCTGCAATACCGACGGAGATCTCTCGTGTGATCCTCCCTGTGACTGTGACTACACAAGGATATCATCTACGAACACGATCACCACATTGATCGAGAGACGATCTGAACACCCGATTCATCAAATCCATGAATGCTGCCGGTGCGTTAGTCAGTCCAAAAGACATGACCAAAAACTCGTAATGACCGTAGCGAGTTCGGAATGTTATCTTCGGAATGTCCTCTTCTTGATCTTCAACTGATGATAACCAGATCGAAGGTCAATCTTGGAGAAAAACTGCGCACCCTTCAATTGGTCAAACAAGTCGTCTATCCGAGGCAATGGATAAACGATTCTTGATCGTGACCTTGTTCAATTGCCTGTAATCAATGCACATACGCATTGATCCATCTTTGCTTCTTCACGAAGAGAACCGGAGCTCCCCAAGGTGAAACACTTGGCCGGATAAAACCAAGGCCTTGCAATTCTTCTAACTGCTCTTTTAAACTCCTTAAGCTCAATAGGGCCATCCTATAAACGGAGCTCTTTGATCGAATCTGTGCTGGATCATAGCTCAATCGCAACCGTCGATTTGCAAACGATCGGGAGGCAATCCCGGCAAGGTTTTCCGGAAAAACTCCATATACTCACATACCACAGAATTGGTGTGG
Source organism: Tetracentron sinense (assembly GCA_015143295.1). NCBI lineage: Eukaryota > Viridiplantae > Streptophyta > Magnoliopsida > Trochodendrales > Trochodendraceae > Tetracentron > Tetracentron sinense. The sequence continues at coordinate 19,037 of JABCRI010001380.1, forward strand.
AGAGTCTCTGCACTTCTATAACCCTCGAGACTAATAGGTTGCAAAGCGTCATTCTTCTCTGCAGTCCCCTGAAATGAAACCGGCTTTACCCGCACGGGTTTAAGCACCACCTATCCTCGCACCCGCCACGTGTCCATGGTGAGTTGAGAGCCAATCCATACCTAGGATGACATCGAAATCCCAATCCTGATTCCCAGAGAGGATCAAGTCGACTGGGCAACCGTGCGGCATGACTGTACCACACATCCGATACACTTTATCTGTCTAATAGAGTTTTCCCCAATGGATTGAAATTGACAACTCCCTAAGTAGCTTGCTTGGCTCGGTACGTAAAGCCTTTGGCAAAGCTTGGGCGAAACTACGAGTAGTGGTAGTCCTGTGTCTATCAACCTCTTGCCAACATTCATTTACGACAACGAACCTGAGAATTTGAAATCCCCAGTTAAACCAACTTTACAATAGATACAAAACACTCACGCAAAACAACCACATAGGACATATATGATACGAACATATCATGGCAATTTAAACTTTGACAAAGACTAGTTCGCGCTTAACCTTGCACCAACATCACAGATGCTGTGGCGTCTCTATCATCATTCAAAGACCTTCCCTTGTTTGCCTGACAGCTGCTGGTTAGGCTGCAGGGACTAGAGGCCTGAGATGAAGACCCCTGAATGATCTGCCTGCCTGGAGGCCGAACCCCCTGTGATCCAGACCGTGACTGCTTGCGCGGGCAATCTCGAATCATCTGGCCGCTCCGCCCATGGAAGCATCCACCTGACCTTCTTCCGGCAATCTCCGTCTAGCCACGACCACTGCGATGCACGTCTCAACTGTCTGCGATGCTGAGGAAAAGCCGGAGTCATAAACCCTCGAGCTTTGCGATTCTGTAGGACCGGTGCCTGATGGATAAGCGCAAAAGAAGGTCCCTCTGGCCGACATCGGCTTTGAGGGGGGAACTGGTACTGTTCCAGTCCTAGTCCTTTCCATTCTGAAGACTCTCGACTGACCCCCGAGACATTCTCTTCCCGAAGCCCCCGTCTCTTCTCTCACGAATCTTCCGCATTCTTGTCAGCGCATCTTCGCCTTCCCTACTATCTTCTCCTCCAAGTCCTCTACCGGGAGAATGGACAACCACCCGATCTCTGATGAAAGCCTTCAAGCCCATCTCAAACTTCCTACCTGTAGGTACTTCAGGGTATGCCGTCCCGAAGGCGGCGCAAACCTAGACAACTCGGGAACGGTTAGCCTCCTACTCGGCGACGCCTCATCGACCCTTGCTCCAAAGCATAAACTCTCTCGCCTTTTGTTTCCCGAATAAACCTGGAAAGGACTGTTCCCTGAAAGAGTCTCTAAGAACTCTCCGCCCAAGTCCCAGGGCACACCTCCTTAGCAACCTCTCTCTGCTTTGGCAGCTCTCCACCAGTGTTCGGCTTCAACTTCCATCAGAATGGAAGCCCATTCTAACCCTTTGCTCACGGTACAACGGAGAGCCCGGAAGGTCTTCTCTTTCTCTCCATCTGCTAATCCAAGACTCGGCCACCATGGGTTCCAGATGCCTAGAATGTAGGAGGCCGCAGTCTCCTAAAAGCTATCGAGCCCTGCGGTGTGCTGCACCGTGTAGGCACAGGCGTGGACGGTGGGGTAGCATAGACAACTTGCTGGCCCACAATGCCACAGTCTCGTCTATGGATTCCATAGCAATTCGGACATACACGTTTCTCTTCTCTTGGAACCTCACTCTCCTCGGTCCCTCCGAGTATGGTAAACCGACCCCTCGCCCCCGATGTCGCACGTCTCATGATCTCGACGCGAGAATCATTTGGCAAAACAGATCTACCTGTATCCAAACCTCACACTTCATATAGCATTCATAATCTGAATGCTATACCGCACATATATCATCGAGGTCATATATAAGTATCCATCATCATACAATTAACTTTAGAGCCTATACTAAACCTCGCATAGGGACCACATCATCTCGGGGATCCTATACGCCGTCACAGGATGCACTTGATACCGGTTATGTTCGTGGTAACAAGCCTAAGACACTGAGGGTCCTTGCTGAGTTCTAAGTTCAACTCCTACGGAATTACTTCCGCTTAGACCCAGCCTGAGTGACCTACCTACGCCTGTGCCGTAGACATAACTAGCTCGGTACCAAGTCTGTCGCGACCCAAAATACCCCCTAGGATTTAATGGGGATACTTTTACTCGGGACCGCCATGTCATACCTCCAGTAGATACATAGCACACGTGGAAACCTGTGCAGAGTTACCGGAAAATACATAGCGGAAACGAAATACAGGCACAGCGGAAAATAAAATACTAAACATAGCGGAAGCAAAATGAATACTCCTATAACTTGGCTCAAGTAAGAACCACCCAGTATACATGTGTGAGAACCCAAAAGTGGCTTGACAAACCACACTCACATACAAAACACAAGTTCTAATTCGGGATCGATCAACAGAAATCTAAGTCACGACCCTATCGTAAAGCACCATCATCATGATAGTGATCCTGGAAGGCTCGGTTCACGGTACTCTTCCCGCCCAAGGTTCGTCGCCACACAAATCGAATTGTCACCCGAGCCACTGCCGATCATAAAATATCGACTGAGCTGAATACTCATGTATAACAAACTAATAACAATAAAGCGGTTGGGCATGGAGCATACAAGACATGGAGAATGAAATCCGTAAAATCCTTAAGTATGGAACCGTGGAAACTATGTGATAATATTCGAAACAAAAAACTGTAACCGTGTGAGTCAATCGATAATCATAGCTTATGGAGTTATTGTGAGTTCATGGAGTTACTTAAGTCCTTGTGATCCGTGGCGACATAGAGCATAAGAGCAATACCGTAGAGCATTTCCATAGAGCCATAACCTTAGCGATCTTAGAGCATTTTATTGTGTCCGTGGACTTGTGAGACTATCTTAGAGCAGTATCATAGAGTTTCCTTTGTAGCATGGAATGATCCTAGGCTGGTGAACTATCTTAGAGAAACATAGAGTTACTTAGAATCATCATTGTCGTCTTTTCGGAAAACCTTGGTTTGCACCTTAAGACAATCCATGGAAGCCATCGGTCATGCGAACATGCGAGCAGATGCACTTAATAAGAGAAATCATCATATTTAAGCATAGAATCCCTTAGAGGTATTTTATCAAACACTTAGAGTGCATCATAATAGTAATCCTTCATCCAAGTATATAATCACACCTTTTCAGACTAAATCAATTACATATAGATAGGCATATATAGAAGAATCATCATCTATAACTGTATGGATTGCAAGCTTGTAGTATAGTGGTATCTACCTTTGTGATCAAGTTTTGATTCCCAAGGCTTGAACCAGCAATAACCTTGTGTTCTTGGTTGAGAATCACCAAGGTAAATGAGTGGAAGAACTTGATCTTCCACATCTGCTCAACAGTAGTTCCTCTCCTTCTTCTTCTCTCTCAAAATCTCTAAATAGGAGCCAGAGGTTTCTGAACCCTAAGGCACGAACTCATCCTATTTATAGGCAAGGGTTGTGTTTAAGGTCCCTTAAACAACCCCTTTAATGAAGAAAAATTGCGTATGACCGATCGTCGGTGGTCGGACCGAGCGCTCGTGTGCTTCACGGTCGCTCGGTGTTATGAACCGATATATCGGTCAAAACACCTCTCTGGAATTTTTTACCCCATACAAAAAAGGTAACCTGTGCGAAACATCCCTCGAGCGCTCGTTAGGGACCGATCTAGTCGTGAGCAGGTAAGACCGAAAGCTATCGGGATGCTCTGTTATGGTCTGGACTGTTTGGACCCTCTTTTACTCGCAGGTCGTCGTATTCGCCTAGGTTCACTTGCGTTTGCTCCGTCTTTTCTAAAACGAACATTTCTGATGTTTCGGATTTTCCGATTTCATCTTCTCCCTTATTTATTATTAGTCCGAGCAAAACTAGGTAAAACGCGCCATGTAGGTCGTAGAATGGTGCTATTCCTTAAGGAATTGAAAAAGTCCGGAGGTTCACTACAGGAAATGACCTCATATCTTAGTTTGAACACTTTACTTGCAATCTGAATCGTATACCTAGTTAGTTAGCATGTTAGTAATGAAAGTCCCCGCTTGATTATCAGTTAGACCTTTCGCACTGCACATCTGAATTCTAGACTCTTTAGTTTGTATGTTTAATGGAAATACCCTTATTCAATATTAACTTTCAAATCTGAATCAGACCTATTAGTTATTATGTTATATGGATCCCTCATATCGATTCGGAATTGGAACAGCTGAACGGTCTGATAGATCTGATGTAAAGCCTATTTAATTTGTATGTGTCGTATGGAAATCCTCATGTTTCATAAGTTTTAACACTTTCATTCTGTCAAATCTGAATCTTAGACCTATTGAGTGTATAGTGAAGTAATGGAAATACCTTGTGGAGTTCATAGTTGGAACCCGTTTACTCGTTGGCAAAATCTGCTTCTTAGGCCTTATTTAGTTTGTATGTCATAATGAACTACCTCACTATTCAGAGTTGAAGCTTACGCTGGCAATCTGAATCTTAGACTTATTCAGGTTGATCTGTTAGTAATGAAACCCGCTCATATTTCAAAAGTGGGAACCTTACTCAACAAATTGAATCTTATACTATTTAGTTAGTATGTTAGTATGGAAATACCTCCTATCATAAGTTTTGAACACTTTCCTTTGCATCTGATCTTAGACCTATTAGTTAGTATGTTAGTATGGAAATACCTCATTTCATAAGTGGAAACTTTACTTTTCAAATCTGAATCTTAACCTATTAGTTTGTCGTTATATGGAATACCTCCTATCATATTCTTTGCAATCCGAACTTAGACCCTATTTAGTAGTAGTTAGTAATGGAATCCCTCATATTCGTAAGTTGGAAACCCTTGACTCTGTAAATCTAAACACAAAAACAACAAAGAATCTTAGACACTTTAGTTTGTATGTTAGTATGGGAAAGACCTCATGTTCATAAGTTGGAAAATTACTCTGCCACATCTGAATCGTAGACCTATTAGTTAGTAAGGTGCATAATGAAATACCTTATATCCATAATTTGGGAACACTTTACTTTCTGCAAAATGCTGATTCTTAGACCTCTTTATTTGTATGTCATTAATTAAATACTCATATCTACGTTTGTAAGCGTTACTCTGCAAATCTAATCTTAGACTTATGGATTCGTATGTTAGTATGGAATCCTCATATTCATAATTTGGAACACTTTACTCTAAAATTTGAACTTAAGACCTATTTAGTAGTATGTTAGTAATGGAAATACCTAATATTCATAAGTTGGAACACTTTATTTGCAAATCTGAATCTTAGACCTCATTTATTTAGCATGTTAGCAAGGAAATCCCTCATATTCTCGTTAGAACACTTTACTTCTGAAATCTGATTCTTAGAACCTATTTAGGTTGTATGTTAGTATGGTCCGTGAATGACGCGTCTCGTCTGGTTATTTTTGCGTTGTGCAAATTCTGATCTTTGACCTATTTTAGTTAGTATGTGATAATGGATCCTCATATTTCGTGAATTGGAACACTTGACTCTGTCAAATTATACTCTTAGACCTATTTATTTGTTTTGTATGGTTAGGTATGGAAATACCTCCGTTCATAAGTTGTACACTTTACTTTCCGCCATCTGAATTTTTAGACCTATTTTTTGTAATCCCTAATAGGTGTTGGCAAATTCCGTGAATCATTAATAGTCCTTTGAGAGTTCGAGTCGTCGAGTTATGTTCCAAACGTGTCCAGAAAAGAAGAGAATAGCTAAAGCTTAAAGAAGATAGAAGAAGAGAAGAAAAGGTTCTACTCACTCCGGATCTACGGTAATGGACGAAGAGACCTCCTACCCTAGGTTTTGATTTGCTTAGATAACCCGAACAATACCTCGGAGGATAGTTTTAAGACCTACCAAAGTTGTTGATCTTGTTGAATCAAATACAATAAAAGCCTTAAATTGTTGGCAAAAATCTGTCTCAACCGAATCGCTCGTATTGCACCGATCTATCGGATGGCCTACCGAGCGATCGTGCTATCGACTGGACTAAATATTTGTAATTGGGAAATTTTCCCGGAGATGTTTTTATGACCGAGCGATCGGTCATTATAACCGATCGCTCCGTTGTGAACCGAGCGATCTTTGTGATCCCGAGCGATCGGTCCCCGGAAAAACAGACTTTTTCTTTTTGATTCCTTTTTTTAACTCCTATCAACAACTTTGGAGACAGACCTAATGAGTGTCTTTGATAATTTTTGAAAGAGTAGAGGTCTGAGAACTCTTCTAGGGTGTTTTTCTTATTGTTTTTTATTAGATCTTTGTGATCCCTCCTCTTTCTTAGATCCTAGAGACTCCAATTATCGATTAAAATCTTTGGATCTTGCATTGTGCGATTCTCAATCGTATGAGATCCCTCTAGGGTTTGAAATTTACTAAATTGATTCATAACCCTACACCTTGAGTTTGTCCGTGTTTGATCCGAGCCTTCGTGTAAGGATACGATCTGTGTGATCGGTATTTGAAGTTTGCTTGAACGATTTGTTCGGTGTGAACCGAATCTGCTAGGCGAGCATCGAACCTGCTGGTTCGTTGAAATCAGAGTAATAGTCTAGACCTAGTAACATAGTGTCTGTTTTGTAATGTCTTATTTGTCCTTTATAGATTTTATAGTGAAGTTTATTGCTGGACAAGGTCCCGTGGTTTTTTTTCCCCGTAGGGGTTTCCACTAAAATTCTTGTGTTTTTGAATTTGTGTGGATGTGTCTGATTGAGTTAATCATTGATTTTTAAACATTGAATTGGAAAAATTAAAATTGGCTAGAAATTATTAGATAGACCTTTCCCCCCCCTCTAGGTCTTAGAGATCATTGATCTGGATAAATTTCAATTGGTATCATAGCGTTCCACTTTAAGGCTAATCCGGTAAGTGTGATCCTGTAGTTATCCGTGATCATGAGTACTCTAGAAAGAGGTCCGTCTCTCGCCCCCACTTTTTAGGGGGGGGGGGGATGGAAAAATATGCAACTTTAAAGCTAGAATGAGACCCTTCTCAATCAATTTGACGAAGAATTTTGAATTCTATACATAATGGGTGTACTACCCCTTTAACAACGTTATGTGATTTGACTGTCGTCAAATATTTCCTGATGATTGTACCAAGATAGCTTGATTCAAGTGGAGTGGAACCCTAAAGTTCTCAATGCTATCTTTACTGCAGTCACTGCTGAGGAATTCAGACGATTTCTTCATGTGAAACAGCAAAGGAGGCTTGGGACCATTCTTCAATTCCCATTAGGTACTCCCCACTGTTAAAATCTCAAAACCTCCAAATGTTTACCCACCAATTTGAACATTTAAACATGGACGACAATGACAAGTTTGATGAATCTATGCAAACTTAGTGACATGTTAACGCTATTTCATTTAGTGAGAAAAATATCTGAGTCCAAAATGTTAGAAAAGGTCCGTAGATCTCTCCCAGAGAGATTTCAACGCC
>JABCRI010001381.1:0-37867 GCA_015143295.1 Tetracentron sinense
CATCATATTAACAAACCAACTATAAATGGTATATATTAATTAAGTCTCTTGATGATGAGGGCATAAAGTTCAATAGGGAAACAGTATAGGAAAATCATGCATAAGGTTACGGGGAGGATATATTTTCAGTTCCTTGTAACCTAATATTGTAAAGCCTCTAGATTTACTGGTTGGGCACTGTATTCATATAGCTTGCTAAATGTGTAAGTTCTTAAGTAGGGTGATAAATCTCATTCACAGGAGCGTGTTGACTCTTGACTAACTGTGAGTCTATGTGAGCAAGTACATAATATTGAAACGGGTCACTAGTGGATACTGGGAATACCTGTCAAATTGTATTAGGGTTATCCATTCGACAAATTTGTCCTTAGACCTTAGAGGTTAACATATTCTCAACACTTTGTCTATATGGCTTTGATGGCCAATCGGCAGCTGTCTATTCACAAGATAACTCCGACTACGTTGGGTCATGTACACAATGTTTGGAGAACGTGTGTAAACACTCATAAGGAATCCAAAATCCTTAATTGGAGATTATGATATCAAGTGGTAATGTTGAACTGAACTGTTAAATCCAGTACTGGTGCTTTTGGTAAAATGGTCTTTATCGAAGTATATATTTTCAATATGGAAAAGTATATATATATGTCAGTTCTTTTCTAATATTTCTTCAAAACTGTTTTGGAAGTTTAGTTTATGAAAAAGTATTCATGATAAAGAGTTCTATTCATAAGCTAGGGACTAGACAGTGGACTTGTTCCAATCCCGGAAGCTTACATGTGATATCGGAATGTGGAAGGATTTATTTGTAAATATATTGTGAGATAGTACTTACAAGCAATTCTCTAATTTCTACAAGTTAGTCACATTGTGTTAATGGACATTATTGTGATTGGTGGAAGTCCAGGGACATAGATAAAATTCTATGATCCTAATGGAGTTTTAGGAACGTGTTTCCTAGCAACAATGCTTCAACCAAAAAGGTGAAGTACATGGTCCCATAACCGGAAATAGGAGATCCCGTTAGATTGAACACACTAGGACCTTCTTAAAGCTTTTAATTAAATTAATTAATTTCTCTAAGTAATCACTATATGGTATAGTGAAGCTCTAAAAGGTAAAATCACATTGGATGTGATAAACCAAATGGGTAGGACCCATTGGGGATTTTGATAAAAGATCAAAGATGACCTTTAGGGTTTTGGAAAGGGAGTGTGAGGGGCCCACCTAGGGTGGAATGCCTACTTCAAGAAGGAAACCTTGTTTTAATTAGTTCCTAATTATTGACTCTATTGGATAAGGTTAGTTAGTTAGTTAATTAGTTACTAATTAAAGATTCCCTAATTGTTAGTGTCGCGACCAAAACCCCACCTAGGAGTTAGAGTGAATCTTGGACGACTTATCCTAACCTACATGATGTGCTTGACAACCATCCTACAAAACGATGGAGCATATACAATAGAGGACAAAATAGCGGAAGCATAACTAACATGGCACAACGGAAGTCTAACCAAAACCTCTAGAATATATATGATCCAAGTTTGTACAACAAGAGAAATCAAAATAAGAAGGTACGGACATGCTCGCCAAATACATGGTGATAAATCTCTCATGCTCCACCCACACTCACTTAGATCTACCACCTAATAATAGCCCTCCCCTTGAGGCTCCTCCCAGGGCACCTCCTTGATGTACTCCTGCCTCCACCCATGGGCCACGAGCACAAAATATCAAAAGGAGCAGCCGCTCCACTATCACCTGCCGATATGGAGACGTCCGGCTTGAGCATGGATACTCAGAGGGTACCAATACTAACCACAGTCATAGCAATTCCTCTACCCATGGATGCGATATGTCGCACATAAACCTGAGAGTTTGGTTTGGTTTTCTCCTGTATGCGATCGATCGCACACTCTTACGATCGATCGCAGATCTCTGCGATCTGTCGTACCTGGCATCCCATCTATCGCATATGGTCCAAAATGTTTGGGACCAATTTCACTTGCATGCGAACGATCGCAACTAACTTGTGATTGATCGCACTTCCCAGATGTTGTTGTTTTCTCTCATTTTTTCCCACATTGGTATTTTGGCCATAACTTTTGACTCGTTCGACGGATTTTAACGATTCAACTTGCATTTGATTCGTCTTTCGAAGAGGAACATTTCTAGCATTTTAGAATTTTATCTACTTTATTTGTGGATCAAATTGTACCCAAAGTTGACTGATCCGTAAATGGAGTTTGGTAACCCAGATTTTCAATAATTCCGACTTTGGAATTCCAAATTTTAACTCAAGAAAATGGCCTTAAGGCTTTGATACATGAAAAAGATATCTGGGGTGCTACATCCTTCCCCCCTTATAAAATTTCATCCTCGAAATTTGGACGATACTTGCATTACAACCAAAACAAAATTACATGGCATAAACAAAAGCCTATTCAAACAACTCTGGGTACTTTGCTTTGACTTTGGCCTCATGCCCCCATGTGGCCTCTTCTCGAGCATGGTATTGCCATTGCACGAGAACCAACGGGATAGTCTTGTTGCGAAGCACTTGATCTCTCCGATCCAATATCTGAACCGGCTTTTCAACCAAAGTGAGATCCTCTCGGATTTCCAACAGTTCCAAGTTTATGATATGCGAAGGGTCTGAAATGTATTTCCAGAGTATCGACACATGGAACACATTGTGGACTGTGGCCATATGAGTTGGAAGAGCTACCTGGTAAGCAACTTCACCAACTCGCGTGATAATCTCAAAGGGGCCGACGTACCGAGGGCTGAGCTTGCCTCACCTGCCAAATCTCATAATCCCCTTGCTAGGAGATACTTCACAAAGTCTTGATCCCCAACATGGAATTCCAAGTCACTACGGCGAATGTCCGCATAGCTCTTCTGACGATCTTGAGCAACTTTCAACCTATCCTTGATGATCTTAACTTTGTTCACAGTTTGCTCAATCAACTCAGGACCCAATACCTTTCTCTTTCCCACTTCATCCCAGTAGAGAGGAGACCTGCAAAGGCAAATGGTGCCATCTGGATGCTCGCCTGGTAGCTATTATTGTAGGCAAACTCCACCAAAGGCAATTGCTCTTCCCAGCTACCCTTGAAATCTAACATACATGCCCAAAGCATGTCTTCGTGCTCTTCCCAACTACCCTTGAAATCTAACATACATGCCCAAAGCATGTCTTCGATGATTTGGTTCACCCTCTCAGTTTGTCCATCCATTTGTGGATGAAAGGCGGTGCTAAAGTCTAGTCGGGAACCCATAGCACTCTGAAAGATTTTTCAGAACCTGGAAGTGAATCTTGGATCCCGATTTGACACAATGCTAACTGGCACCCCGTGAAACCGAATGATTTCCTTGATGTACAGTGCCGCCAACTAGTTCGAGTTAAATGTAGTCCGATAAGGTAAGAAATATGCAAACTTTGTTAGACGATCTACTATAACCCATATTGCATCTGAGTTCCTTGCCATAAGTGGCAAGCCAACAATGAAGTCCATGGAGATGTGCTCCCATTTCCACTCGAGAATAGGGAGAGAGTGTAATAGACCCGCTGGTTGCATGTGCTCTGCTTTCACCTGTTGGCACACCAAGCACCATGCCACATACTCTGCAATATCTCTCTTCATATTTTGCCACCAAAAGTGCCCCTTGAGGTTCCAGTACATCTTCGTACCCCCATGATGCACTGTATACTTCGAACCATAGGCTTCATCCATAATCTCCCGCCTCAACTCTACATTGGCAGGGACACACAGTCTTTCCCTGAATGTGATAGCACCTCGGCTAGTTAGAGAAAAGTCTTCACAACCCTTGACAACTTCCTTGTCCTGGAAAGCCAACAAGTTAGCATCCGAGGGTTGCAACTCTCGGATTCGATCTATGATGTATGGCCGAACTGTGATATTCGTCATTACTGGACTGCGGATGGAAGCATTGACACTGATGTCCAAATTTACCAAATCTTCCAATAGCTTTCATTCATGTAACAACATGTGAGCCAACAACCCCGGAGGTCTTCTACTCAAAGCGTCAGCCACTACATTTGCTTTGCCCAAGTGGTATTGGATGGTGCATTCGTAGTCTTTCAAAAATTTCATCCAACACCGTTGCCGTAAATTCAGCTCCTTTTGGGAAAAGAGGTACTTGAGGCTCTTATGGTCTGTGAACACATAGAACTCCTCCCCATAGAGGTAATGACGCCAAATCTTGAGTGCAAACACTACTACAGCAAGCTCCAAGTCGTGCGTGGGGTAATTCTTTTTATGCTCCTTTAATTGCCTTGATGTATAGGTAATGACCTTCTTGTGCTGCATGAGAACACACCCAAGCCCGACGTGCGAGGCATCACTGTACACCTCATAACCACCGTGCCCGGATGGCATTGTAAGGACAGGGGCCATGGTAAGCCTCTTTTTCAGCTCCGTGAAGCTGATCTCGCACTTATCGCTCCATATAAACAAGGCATTCTTCCTGGTCAGATAATTGAGCGGTGCTGCAAGGCTGGAGAACCCCTCTAAGAATCTCCTGTAGTAGCCTGCCAAACCCAGGAAGCTGCGTATCTCAGTGACACTCCTGGGCCTCGTCCAACTCATGACTGCCTCTATCTTCTTTGGATCTATCGAGATGCCTTCTGCAGAAACAACGTGGCCTAGGAATGCCAATTCCTCTAACCAAAACTCACACTTGCTTAGTTTGGCATACAGTTTGTGCTCTCTCAGTATTTTCAAAGCAAGTCGAAGGTCTCACGTGTGATCTTCCCATGTCTGGGAATATCACGCATCGATCCAGGTATGGTCATCGATAAACACTATCACGCATCGATCCAGGTATGGTCAGAACACCTGGTTCATCAGATCCATAAAGGCTACTGGTGCATTCGTGAGACGGAAAGGCATTACTAAGAACTCGTAATTTCCATATCGAGTCCTGAAAGCAATTTTAGGAACATCTTCAGCCTTGATCTTCAACTGGTGGTAACCGGACTGAAGATCAATCTTAGAGAAAAAGTTTGCTCCCTTTAACTAATGAAACAAGTCATCAATCCTAGGTAATTGATACTCATTCTTTATTGTGACCTTGTCCAACTGTCTGTAATCGATGCACATCCGCATCGAGCCATCCTTCTTCTTGACAAATAGCACCGGGACACCCTACGGTGAGACACTTGGTCGAATGAAACCAAGGTCTTGCATCTCCTCTAATTGAGTCTTCAATTCCTTGAGTTCAATCGGGGCCATTCTGTAAGGAGCCCGGGGATGGGAGCTGTGCCTGGTGCAAGCTCGATCATAAACTCAATCTTCCTGTCTGGGGGCAACCCTGGCAACTCCTCTGAAAATACATCCAAGAATTCACTCACAACCAGAATTGTCAAAGAGCCCTTTGCCTCGGGGTTCGCTAGACTCAACGCCCACAAAGAGGGCAATATCCTTACTTGTCAACCCCCAAAAATGAAATGGGTTCCCTTCCACCTGCTTGAAGAGTACCATCTTCTCAAAGCATGCCACCTAACCATGGTGAGCTGCTAACCAATCCATCCCTAAGATGACGTCGAAATCTTGGAATCCAAGGATGATGAGATCAGCTACCAACTCACGGCTTCAAACTTGAACTGTACTGCCTCTGAAAATGCTATTTGCTACCACTGTCTTACCGAGAGGAGTTGAAATGAATAACTCCGATTCCAGTTGACTAGGCTCTGTAGAAAACCCTTGGGAAAAACTCGACGAGAAAAATGAATGAGTAGACCCGGTGTTAATCAACACTCTAGCCAAACATTCATTAACTAACAAAGTTCCTGAAATTATAGTTAGCTAAGTCAATCCATGCATCAACAACGTATATATATAGGTATATATATCTATATATCATGCCATATACGTACCCAATGAAATAATACATAACATAACAATCATGGATAATTAAATAAAACTACAACTGCGTACCTTGCACTACATCATTAGAGGCAAGTGCATCACCCTCTGTCAAGGCAAATACTTGCCCTTGATTCGCCTGGCGAGGCGGAGGTGCAGACTGCGCAGGCTGGGAGGACGCCTGGCATGTTCCTACTGGGCGGACTGGGGGCCTAATCCCCTACGACTGGCCTGGTAAATGCCTTGTCCTTGCCCTCTTCTCCGGCAGTGCCATGCTACTAGATTGGCCTCTTGCCAAGTCCCTCTTCCTCACAAAAGCCTCCGAGTTAGTCTCAACTAACAAGGCTTTATCCACCACTTTAGCATAAGTGGCGTTCCTGAAGACCGAGACTTGGTCCATGATGAAGTCCCTAAGCCCTTACTCAAACCTCTTTGCCTTCATCGCCTCGGTGGGGATCATGTGAGGCACAAATCTCGAGAGTTTCGAGAATTTGGCCTCATACGCGTTACAGTCATCGAACCCTGCTCGAGGTTCATGAACTCCCTCTCTTTCTTTTTTTGAGCTCCCACTGGGAAGTACTTCTTATAGAAGGTATCCATGAACTCGCCCCAAGTCCATGGTTGACCTTACCTGGTCAATTCTCGAGTCCTCAAGGCGGATAACCACCAATGGTGGGCCTCACCCTCTAGCATGAAAACAGCCCATGCCACTCTTTCTTCCTCTGTGGGTGAGAGGACCGCGAAGATCTTCTCCAACTGAAGGATCCAAGCCTCTGCAATAAGAGGGTCCACACTCCCATGGAATGTTGGAGGCCTCATTCTCTGAAATGCCTCAACCCTAGCTGTGCAATGTGCTGGTGCTGCAGGCGGTGGAGTAGGTGATGCAGATGATAGAGTATCCTGCCTAGCTGCCAATAAAGCCAAAGTCTCTGCAATAGAGTCAAGAACCTGAGAGAGGTCCGACTACTCATCCTCATCTTGAGAGGAGGAAGAAGCTCTCGTTTGTGGTCCGCGACCCTGTGTGCCTCGCCTCATGACTAACGTCCTGAGAACAATAGCACCACATGGGTCTAACTTGGAACCACCATTTATTATAGTTCCACTTCACAATAATTCAAGTAGTATTACTTGTATAATACTAACATACATCGCATCATAACCATCGGTGTATGCATAATAGACTTAGTGTTCTAGCATTTCTAGACACGCACTTGGTTGAATCCAACCATTTTAGACTAAGACTAAGGTTTAGTCTTACACTTGGAACATTACTCACTTCCAACTTACTTCCTTCCTAACTTGCTTCCTGACATATGATCTTGTCAAGCCGTGGTACCAGATTCTAGTGACCCTAAAGACCTAAAGCCTAAGCTCTGATACCACTTTTGTCGCGACCCAAAACCCACCCTATGAGTTAGAGTGAATCTTGGATGACTTATCGTAACCTACAAGACGTGCTTGAAAACCATCTTGCAAAACACATGGAGCATATACTATAGAGGACAAAATAGCGGAAGCATAATTGACATGGCACAGTGGAAGTCTAACCAAAACCTCTATGTATATACATGATCCAAGTTTGTACAATAGAGAAATCAAAATAAAGAAGGTATGGACATGCCCACCAAAATACATGAGTATAAATCTCTTATGCTCACCCACACTCACTTAGAATCTACCACCTAATAATAGCCCTCCACCCGAGGCTCCTCAGCAGGGACCTCCTCGATGTACTCCTCCTCCACCTATAGGCCAGGAGCACAAATATCAAAAGGAGCAGCCAGTCCACTATCACCTGCTGATATGAGAAGTACGACTGAGCATGGAATACTCAGCAGGTACCAAATACTAACCAACAGTCATAGCAATACAATAATGGAAATAAAGCGGAAGCAATTCATATCATAACAAGAAAGTAAAACAGTTTATATTTTATACTTGCATCACATCAAAATCGGAAAACTCTTGAAATCGTCGTGTGCTTTACTTGACCTGAAATTAATCTTTTCGTGCTTGAAAACTTGACTTGCCATGTTCTGTCTTGTTTGTCTTGTCGTGTCGTGTCATGTCATGTCTTGCTTGTCTTGTCGTGTCATGCATGTTATGTCATGTCATGAAATGCAAATGCTCATGCTTGCTTGCTTGCTTGGAATTTAAACATGCTCATGCACATGGGATGTTAGTGGCCTTGAACAAATTGGAGGGAGGGTAGTGTAAACCCCCTCTTAAGGAAATGAGATGCGGCTTGCGAGGGAGGGTGGTATAGAACCCCTTCTTATCGAAACATGAAATTAAACTTGCATGATTGAAGGCCCACTAGCATCTTGCTTGACATGTTCTTGTTCTTGTCAAAAGTGAGGCAAAACATATCTTAAGATATGCACTACCTCTCATACCAACCCTTACGTTTGGCCTTGTCATGGTGTTCGTGAATCGAGAATAAAACCCTTATCTTGAAAAAACTCGATAAACCATGTCATGCATGTCGTGCTTGTGGCTTTGTGTACATACTATAATTTGGAATTAAACATGACATATGGAGTTCAATAATACATGAAATAGCATTCGTTTCAACACATAAGGATATTCATGCCGTTATGGGAAGCGAATAAATCACACTATCATAAACCCTAGAAGTTTCATATGCCTTAAATTCATACATGCTTTTCTATAAACAATTATCATTCTCTTCACCTTGACATTTCATCAAACATTTGGTGTGTACATTATAGTTAAAGCCTACATCTTGCTTTTCTAGATGGATTAATGCTCATGGCATACATGTGTGTTCATTATTGGCAAAATACCCTTCCCATTTCATTCATCACAAAACATACATACGGCATCCATCGCCCATACACAACCATCCATCTCCATCCATTCATCCCATCTCATTATCATGCTTAGAATTTAGGGTAAAACCCATAAAATGAAGAAAAGAAGAAAAGACAAACGAGAAGGGTAGTATAGGGCACCGACCTTCAATAGAATGAAGAAAACCCTTGATTTGGAGTCCCAACTTTGAAGAAGAACCCCTCTTGGGTTTGAGGAACTCTAGTTGATTTGGGGAAGATCCTTGCTTGAAAATCTTCAAGCTTGAGCTTCCCTTGATCTCCAATCAAGACCCTCTTTGGAGGTTTTTCACAATTTTCCTCTTCTCCTTTCTCCCCTCTTTCTCTCCTCTAGGTTTAGAAAAAGCCCCAAATGAAGTTCCCTAACAAGCTAAGGGTTTAAACCCTCAAATTCGGCATCAGCTATCGTGTGCGATCGATCACACACTTAACAGCGATCGATCGCGGGTCAGTGTGATCAATCGCACATAGATGCGATCTGTCGCACATGAACCCGAGAGTTTTGGTCTGGTTTTCTCCTGCATGCGATCGATCGCACACTCTTGCGATCGATCGTAGATCTCTGTGATCTGTCGTTTACCTGGCATCCCATCTATCGCATATGGTCCAAAATGTTTGGAACCAATTTCACCATCGCACCTAACTTACAATTGATCGCACTCCCCAGATTTTGTTTTCTCTCATTTTTCTCTACTTTGGTATTTCGGCCATACCTTTTGACTCGTTCGACGGATTTTGACGATTCAACTTGCGTTGGATTCGTCTTTCGAGGAGGAACATTTCTGGCATTTTAGAATTTTCAAATTCTACTTTATTTATGGATCAAATTGTCCCCAAAGTTGACTGATCCGCAAATGGAGTTCGGCAACCCAGATTTTCAATAATTCCGACTTTGGAGTTCCAACTTTTAACTCAAGAAAATGGCTTTAAGGCTTTGATACATGAAAAAAAAATCCAGGTTGCTACAGTTAGGGATTCCATTAGTTTGTTACTAAAATGATTAGTTAGTTACTAATTCAAGATTCCTTATTGGATAAGGATAAGATTAGTTACTAATGGATAAGGTTAGTTTCTTTTAAGATTAATCCTAATTAATTAGGAGAATAATCATTATGGAAACAATTGAGGAAATCTAATTGGATTAGGAGAAGGAGTCTTGGATTGCAAGCAATCCAAGAGGGAACCTATGAATAGGTGGACGCCCACCCTTGGGAAATAATAATTCTCTCCATGTTTTCTCCTCTCCATTCTCTCCTCAATCTCACGCCCAACTCTTCTCTCTCTTTTGGGAATTGTGAAAGGTTATTTTCCCTCTCTCCTCTCTTGGTTCTAGTTTTTTCTCTTGAGCAAAAGTAGAACCAATCTTGTTAAATCAAGAAAGGATCTTGAGATTCAAGAAAAAAACAAAGATCATAGAGCTGGAATTTGGAAGGGCCATTAGCTTCCATTAGAGAAAGCTTTAAAGGAAAAAGAAGGTTCGTGTCGATCGCGAAGGAGACTTGATACTTGTGAAGTTTTACGAGTACTGTTCTAACATGGATTTGACTTAACAATTTCAATGTCACAAAGGTGAATGTTATTTCAACCTTCATTGAATAAAATCAATTAGAATCTTAGTCAGATCTTGGGATTCGATGTATGCCCCCCTAAGAACTGTTTTTCTAAAATTAAAAAGAGACATACTTTTAATGACGTGTCTCAGAAATGATTGGGTTGTGTATTGACGCAAAATAGAAGAGTGATTTTTTATGCATCTAGGAAGTTGAAGACTCACGAGCAAAACTACTCCACTCACGATCTTGAGTTGTTAGCAATTTGGAGACATTAATTATTTGGGGAAAAAGTTGGTAGTATTCACCGACCACAAAAGTTGGAGGTATTTATTTTCTCAAAAAGAACTCAATATGAGATAAAGAAGATAGATGGAGTTCTTCAAAGACTACTACGATATAATCTAATATCTATTGGTAAAGAAAATATCGTTACTGATGCACTGAGGTGGAAAACAATTGAATCATTGGCAAGTATTAGAATGGGGATGTGAAAAGTGATTAAAGAATTTCAGATTTGGGATTTGAATGTTGAGGAAAGAATATCAAAGTCAGTGTTGGTGAGTATTCAAGTTCAGCCTGAATTAATACTGTAGAACCCTAGAACTTTTGCCCATGTATTGGAACCCATGCCAAGGATTTAGGCCTTTGTAATCTTCCATTTATATGAAATAAGAGATTCTAAAGAACCATAAGTGTTACGAAGTGGGATTCCTAAGTCAGATATATTAAAAATCTGGTTTACTAAACTCCAATTACGGATCAGTTAACTTTAAGGGCAATTTGGTCAATAAATAAAGAGGAAATTAAAATTGTAAAATTCCAGAAATGTTTCTTTTCGAATAACGAGTCTAATGTAAGTTGAATCGTCAAAATCTGACGAACGAGTCAAAAGTTATGACCGAAACACGAAAGAAGGAAAATCTGGAAATTTTCTGCAAGTTACGAACGATCGTACAAACCCTACGAACGATCGTAGGTGGGCTATGATTGATCGTAAAAACTTATGATCGATCGTAGAATCTTAGGAATGGACAAATATCTCTGTAATGGTTACGATCGATTGTAGGAAACTATGAGCAATCGTAGCATATTTGCGATCAATCGTAGACAGGTTACGATCGATCGTAGATCGCGAACCCAGAATTTTTATTCAGAAATTTTAGGGTTTCTCCTCCTTGCCTATAAATAGGGGATGGTATTTGGGGGTTTTGGTTTACCCTAAACCTAAAGAGAGCCTCAGAGAAATTGAGAGAAGAAGAGGGTTTCCAAGAGGGGTTTTCATCTTTGAGGAGAGATTAAGCAAGTGGGTGACCTAGATCACTCCCAAAGGCTTGGATTCTTCAAATCTAAGGCAAGGTTCGTGAGAAACGCCTCCTCCAAGCTCAATAATGTCTCCGCCCACGTTTTGGAAGTTTTTCCCTCATCCTATTGAAGGATGGTACTATATGCAACCCTCCTAGCTCATATCCTCTCTTTTTTTCCCTTCTTTCTTATTTTCCTTAAGTATGAACAAAATAAAAGATGGATTGTGGTGTGAGAAAGGATGTTGGGCGATGGATGCCGTGTGGATGTGTTGTGATGAATGAAATAGGAAGGGTATTGTACCAATAATGAATACACATATATGTTGTGAACATAAACCCATCTAGAAAAGCATGGTTTAGGCTTTAACCAATAATGTACACATCACATGTTTGGTGAAATGCCAAGGTGAAGAAAATGAATTATAAATCAAGAAAGTTATGATTTAAAGGGTATGAAATTGCTAGGGTTTATGATAGTGTGTTTAATTTCCTTTTTCCAATGGTATGAATAATTACTTGTTGAAATAAATGTTATGCTATACTTTGTTGAATTCCAAATGTCATATTAAATTCCAAGTTAATGCATGTACACTATTTCATGAGCACGGCATGCATGACATGGTTTATCGGAGTTTCCAAGAATAAGGGTTGGTAATTAGAGGTAGGGAATATCTTAAGATATGTATTGCCTCGCTTGTGACAAGAACAAGCATTGCATATGAGGGAGTCGACCCACGGCTCCTGAGTATGTGCATCAATAGGACCTGCCGACATAATATGTACGATTGAGCATGGAATATTCAGCGTATACAAACCACTAGATAGTAATATCATAAACAGTAATCCAACATATATCACAGTTTATCATTTCAAATGCATTTCTGAAATCAGAGAGCAGAAAACAAAATCATATCATGTGCATATATCTCAGAAAAATACTATCGGAAAACATCTTCTTTTCATCTTTTGTCTTTTACATCTTCTTATCATCTTTTGTTGAAAACATCTTCTTGTCATCCTTTATCATATTGTACCATTGCATATACGGGTATTTAAAATACCTTGGCTTTTATCTTTTATTATCTTATCATGTACGGGTATTTAAAATACCTTGGTATTCATCATTTGCTACCTCTGGAGTCGAACAACTAGTACCTGTACCCACGTAAGCTGGGTGGCCTAATGTTCTCCTCACCTTCAACTACCTTCGGGGTAGACGACCAGTATCCATCTCCCTTCCGGGCGGCTTGCTATCATTGGAGTCCGATGCCAGTATCCATTTCCCTTTCAAGCGGCCTGCTATCGACGCATCCCCGTACGCTTTTTCCGTATACTTTCCATCTTCTTGTACTTCTTGTAACATCTTGTGCTACTTGTACTTTCCGTATACATGTGCTTCTTATACTTTCCGTATATATCTTTTTGCTTCTTGTACTTTTCTTATACTTTTTTTGATTTTTGTACTGTTCATTTGGTTCACTTGCATCTTATACTTTTCATGTGATTCATTTGCATCTTATATTTTTTTTCTTCTTATTCTTGTATTTCATCTTATATACATGTACTTCTTCTTTTGGATACCCATAATTTAGAAAAACTCGATTATGCATATGCATGTGTCTGTTTAGCAATTGTGATATAACATGGTAGACATTAAAGAAAACACTTTACATATGGTCATGTGTCTCATACTTAACATAATTCATCCATCACCATAATCCATATACAATAATATCACACCATTCGAATCACATTTAAAATAAGGTTTTTCTACTTATTTTTTCCAAAACATATGGCTTTTAACATGCTTTTCATCTTTTGGATACTAACATGTAGAACAACTCACTATTTATCGTCTTTTATTTGTTGGTTAAAGCATAGCATCATCACAATTAACTCACATCACCATCCATAGGATTTTATCTTGATATAAAGAAGGTTTCATGAAATCAATAGCTAGAAGAGTACATTTCCATATATACAAGGCCATCTATATCTCTACTTGTCAAGAAAATCATGTTTTTCATTAAGGGTTTATGAAATTAGAACCTAGTAGAGTGTATCTACCTTATGGGATGAAATCCCTTTGATCCAATGCTTGAAAAGGCTTGAAGAAGCTTGTAGAAGCGAAACCCAAGCTTGTGGATGAAAATCCAAGCTCCAATGGCGCGTAGGAGCGAGATCAAGGCTTGATTTGTGCTCTTCTTCTCTAAATCCAAAAACCCTCCTTGAAATCCTCCACTCTCTTCCCTTCTCTTCTAAGATCTCTCTCTAGGTTTATGGTAACCCAAAACCCCCAAAAAGGTCCCCTATTTATAGGCCAAGAGGTGAAAACCCTAAAAAAACACGCACTAAAGAGTTTGATTCGCGCACCTACAATCTTTCGTAGGCTTCCTATGATCGATCGTAGCCTCACCATTGAGCTTTTAGTATTTCTGGAGCCATACGATCGTTCGTAGGTCTTCTACGATCGATCGTACAGAATGTTTTCCAGATTTGTCCCGCTTTGGTATTTTGGCCATAACTTTTGACTCGCTCGTCGGATTTTGACGATTCAACTTGCATTGGATTTGTCTTTTGAAGGGAAACAACTTTTATGTTTTATAAAAATCCTAATTCTTCTTTCTTCATGGACAAATTTCCCCCTAAATCTGACTGGTCAGGAAATGGGTTTCAGCAACCCAGATTTGCAGTAGACCTGATTTTGGAAATCGGGCGTTTGACTTAACCCCGACTCAAAATCCAGAAAAATGGTCAACATGAACCTCATAGAGGGTTCCAATACCTTTCTAAAAATTCAAGAATCACTTGATTTTGATCAACGGTGACTCAACTAGAGCTTCATAAAGTTGAAGGAAATGCTAAAACATACCACTTCAACACCTAGAACACTTCAAGTGATTTCACACTCTTTTCCCTTGGGTCCAATACCATACTCACACCTCATTAATCATTCCCCAATATATTTTTAATCCTTCCAAGTGATCATTTAACATACACCAACATGCATGAGAGGGCCCGACCTCTTTATGCCTCGCGCACTAGCACTATTCACTAACAACCCATTAAACACCTTGGGTATTTTATACCCTTGTTTTTAACCACTTAGAGTATCTTTATACTCTCATTTTGAGACTCCAATTACATACCTAAAACCCTCACTTGACTCACCATAATACCAAGAACACTATGTAACAGTGAACCAAATTTTCGGGGCTCTACAGTTAGGGAGTATTAGGCATGTAAAAATCTAATTTTGTTGTCTTTTTCTTGTGTCTGTAGAGGTAAGGTTTATGTCCCCCCCCCCCCATTTTTATTTTTTTGGTCTTTTGTTCTTTTAGGGGTAAGGCTTTTGTTCCCCCCTTTTTGTCTTTGTAGGGGTAAGGTTTTATGTCCCCCCATTATTTTCTTATTTAATAAAACCGGTAGGGGTCTGCGAAACCCCCCACTCCTTTGAAGTGGATTTTATCAAAAAAAAAAAATCTCCCACTTGCCCTAAAAGTCACTGTGTCATAGATTTCAATCTCATACTATCTAAGTCTGTTACAAATACTTTATCTGATAAAGCCTTAGTCATCGGGTCAGCAACATTAAGTTGAGACCTAATCTTTGTAACAACAATATCTTGCCTTTCTATTATCTCATGAATGAGATGATACTTCTGATCCACATATTTCATCTTCTTGTGGCTCCTAGGTTCTTTGCTATGAGCTACTTCACCATTACTATCACAAAAGAGAGTAATTGGTTCAAGTGCTGAAGGAACATTTACTAGCTCTTGCAAAAATCTTCTGAACCAGACTACTTCTTTTGCTACTTCAGAAGCTGCAATATATTCTGCTTCTGTGGTGGAGTCTGCATTACTCTTCTATTTTATGCTACGCTAACTAACAGCAGCACCACCCAGTGTGAACACAAACCCAGAAGTGGAAGTTCTATTGTCTGGATCAGATTGGAAATCGGAATCAGTATAACCCAATCCAACTAGATCTTCTGATCTAAAAGTAAGCATATAATCCCTAGTCCTTTTTAGGTACTTCATGATGTGCTTCACTGTAGTTCAATGATTAACACCTAGATTGCTTGGAACCTACTAACAACTCCCACTGCATGACAGATATCCGGTCTAGTACATAACATGCCATACATGAGGCTCCCAATTGCTGAAGCATAAGGGCACCTCTTCATCTGATCTCATCAGCTGATGTAAAGGCCATCTTTTTAGACAAAGCGACACCATGTTTAAAAGGAATGAGAGTTGTCTTACAATCACTCATACTGTACCTAGACAAAATTTTGTCTATGTAGGTAGTTTGGCTCAATCCCAACATTCGGCATTTTCTATCTCTCGGAATCTTTATTCCGAGAATATAGGATACCTCTCCCAAGTCTTTCATTGAGAAATGGTGAGAAAGCCAAATTTTGACTGATGACAACATCCCTACATCATTCCCAATTAGTAGGATGCCATTTACATAAAGAATTAAGAATACTACCGCTCTCCCATTGTCCTTCTTGTATATACAAGATTCCTCTAAATTCTTTTGGAATGCAAATTCTTTGATTAAAAGATCAAATCTTTGGTTCCAGCTTCTAGAAGCTTGTTTTAAACCATATATCGACTTGTTGAGCTTGCATACCATGTTTTCCTGGTTAGGAGTAATGAAGCCCTCAAGTTGCTTCATATATATTTCTTCATCTAACATTCCATTAAGGAAAGCAGTTTTGACATTCATTTTCCATATCTCATAGTCATGGTGTGTAACTATAACCAGCAGTATCCCGATGGATTTGAGCATAGCTACAGGTGAAAAGGTATCTGCATAATCAACTCCTTAAATTTGAGTGAAACCTTTTGCAACAAGTCTAGCTTTATAGGTCTCCAGATTACCATTGGCACCCTTCTTCCTTTTGTAAATCCATTTGCATCCAATTGGCCTTATACCATCTGGTGGATCTACTAAAGTCCAGACGCCGTTGTCATACATGGAATCTATTTCAACATTCATGGCTTTATTCCATTGAGATGCATCTACATCTAATGTAGCTTCCTAATAAGTATTAGGATTTGTATCCTCATCATCAGGGGTAACTAGATAAATCTCATTATTGTAATACTGAAGTCTATTTGGTGGTCTTAAAACTCTTTCAGACCTTCTAAGTGGAACAGAATTAGAAGAATTGATAGTGGAAGGATTAGGTTCATCTTGGATACTGGCTGAGTTGTCTTTCATCTCATGAAATTCAATCTTCTTAAGAAGATCCATTTCTTCCTCCAAGAAAGTGGCATGATGCCTAACAACTATTGTTTGGTCTGCCTTGGAGTAGAAATAGAAACCCTTAGTTTCTTTTGGATATCCTACAAAGTTCCATTTTTCTGTTCTAGATTCCAACTTAGTGGGTTCGAGTTTGTAAACATGCACAGGACAACCCCATACCCTTAGATGTTGTAAACTAGGTTTTCGCCCAGTCCACAATTCATAGGGTGTAACCGGTATAGACTTAGAAGGAACCCAGTTCAGAATATAAATGGCAGTTTGTAAAGCATATCCCTAAAGATATGAAGGTACATCGGCATGGCTCATCATAAAGCGAACCATATCTAATAAGGTCTGGTTTTTTCTTTCAGAAACTCCATTTTTTTTAGGAGAGGCAGGACTTGTCCATTACGAGATAATCCCATTATCCCTTAAGTAATCCATAAACTCGTTGGTGAGGTATTCACCACCTCAATCTGATCGAAGTATCTTTAAGGATTTGCCTGTTTGATTCTCAATTTCTAATCTGAATTCTTTGAACTTTTCAAAGGTGTCAGATTTGTGTTGCATCAAGTAGACATATCCATATCTAGAATAGTCATCAGTAAATGATACAAAATGCTGGTATTGCCCTCGTGCAACAATGTTAAATGGACCACATACATCACTATGTTCATGTCTTAACTTTTCTAAAGCTCTTCCTACCTTTTTAGGGTAAGGCTTCTTGGTCATCTTCCCTTCAAGACAAGAATCTCAAGTATGGATTGGTTCCACCTTGAGAAAGTCAAGAGGACCATCTTTTACCAACCTCTTGATCCTATCAAGATTAATTCGATCAAATCTCTTATGCCAAAGATAAGTAGACTCAATGCAATGTCTCTTCATCCCAGACATTCTAGATGATGAGGTTTATGAAAAAAGGCTCTGGAGGTGCAAGTTAGCAAGCTAATCTTTTAGGTGCATGTTAGCAAGTTCTGTAGCAAGTTCTGCCTAGGGTTTCATGGAAAACCCTAGGGCAGCCGGCAGCAATGAGGGAGATCCCTCTGGCCGGCAGCCCAACTCCTCCTTCTCCTATGCGGAAATAGTGGGAAAACATTCACACACCCCTTTCTCTTCTTCTATCCCTCTCAAATCCCCTTCTTCGTATAAGGGAGAGCCGACTATCTTCTTCACGGAAGAAGAAAACGCTGTTCTAGCTAAACCCCATGCCCTTTCCCTTGTGGCTAAATGTGCTTATGGTCGGCCTTCCCTCGATGATATCAAGGCTCATATGATGAAATCCGAAGGGCTTCGAATGGGTTTTACAGTGGGGATTCTAGATTCGAGACACTTATTGTTTCGGTTTTCTTCGGAGGATGACTACTTAATGATATGTATCAAAGAGGTGATATATATCAAAGGATTCCTATTCCGGTTCTTCAAATGGATGACATACTTCATCTCAGGGGTAGAAGCTTCCATAGTACCGATCTGGGTTTGCTTCCCCAATCTTCCTCTACACCTATTCAATGATTCAGCACTTCAATCTATCGGAAGCATTTTTGGGAAAGTATTGAAAATCGATGCTGCCACAAAATCAATCTCAAGACCGAGTGCAGCAAGGATTTGTATCGAGATTGATCTACTAAAACAAAACCCGGACAGATTCTGGTTGGGATTGGGGACTCATGGTCGGTGGCAAATGGTGGAATATGAAAAAAAAATTATGTTTTGCACTAAGTGTAAAAAGCTTGGTCATGCCGAAAATTTGTGTGGAAAGGGAATCAAAAATAGATCAAAGTATAGATCTAACATTCCAGAAAGCAAAGAGAAGGCTGTGGAACAAAAGGAAACTGAAGAGGGATCGCAAAAGATCACCACCAAACAATGGGTTGTGAAACAGTTTGCTGGAAAAAAAAATTATGAAGATGTTTCGGATCCCCTATTATTGATTCAGACTCAAGATCTTAAGTCAAAAGATAACTCAGATCTCAATACTCATCTTCAAATTCAAAAAAATATCCTTTTGGATGTGGATACAGGTAACGGAAATACTAATGGTATTCCCCTTCAAACTATAGTTATCGGTGAAGCTGGTACAGACTATTCTGGGGGAATCGAGCAGTGCTTCGAAGAACCTATCCAGTCCCCTACCTCAGTTGCTGATCCTTTGAATAATAATTATTATCAGAATACAAATCCATTGGATGCCGCAACAGGTAAAGATAATAGATTTGATTCTCAAATCCATATCTCAAATCTCCATGAGTCTGTTACAGTCATTGCAAGGGGCACCGAACAGTGTTTTGCAGAAGATTCTTCGGCTCATTCATCAGGTAAGTTACTATTTACCCATCCTCAAGATATTATTTTTTTGGAAACAGCACCTACACAATATAATGCAGATATCCATAAACTTAAAGATGCTATACCCGAACCTAATAGTGATCTTATTAACGTTCAAGTTGCTGATCCTTTCATTAGCTTGGATGCTTATAATTATGATTCGGATGAAACTCTTATAAATAGAACTTTGCTCACTCATAAAATCAATTTTTCTAATTCGAATATGAGAATTCTTAGGAATAATACTATAAGACAGTGGCACGCTAATGCTATTCCTTTGCATTATCGCATGTGGGAGCAAACACTTAAATCTGTAGAAGAATATCCAAAAACAAGGAAAAATTTGAAATCAGATTATATTTTGTGGGAAAATTCCCAATCCTTTGAACATCACTCCAAAAAAACCCCTTGCTTATTAAAAGATATTGAAATTTACAAGGCTGCAGGAAAAAACTTCTCTTAACGATTGCTAAAGTCTAAACTTTTTTCTTCTTATCAGAAGAAATCAGATAAGAGCAAAGCAAAAGCTGACAATATTATGAATGCATCCGGTAGAATAACTCGCTCTAGATCAGCGATCCTTTCGTTGGTTACCAACTCTCTCAATGTTATTAATGAATACGTTTCTTCTTTGGAATATTCGTGGTATAGGCAATCTTGCTTCTAAAGCTCGCCTAAAACAATTGATATCTTCTAATCAAATTGATTTATCGGCCATTATTGAACCTAAAAAGAATAAGGATATGCTTCAAGAAGTCTGTTCCTTTATTAATATGGATTCTCACTTAGATGCCCATCTTACTCATGCAAAAATTTGGTTATTTTGGAATAAAAATCTTCAAGTTCAATGTGTTTCAAATTCTGATCAAATGCTTGTAGTGGATGTTTCTTCTTTAGAATTTAACACTATTAGATGTGCTTTCATCTATGCTAAATGCTCTAGAAGGGAGCGACTTTTGCTCTGGGAAGATCTTTGTGTGGCCTTTTCTGCCTTTTCAGGTCCATTCTTTATAGGTGGCGACTTCAATGCTATCTCTTCTTCTGAGGAAAAGTTGGGTGGTAGAGACGTTAACAGGGAATCCATGGAAGATTTTAACAATATGATAAATGATTTGGGTTTGATGGATATGGGCTTCTCAGGTAATAGATTCACATGGTGCAATAACCAGGTAGGTATGCATCGTATATATGCTCGTTTAGATCGCATTTTGTTTAACCCTATCTGGACTAATACTTTCAATCTTACTTCGGTTAATCACTTAGCTAGAATTGCTTCGGATCATGCTCCGATTTTACTAGAGTTTGGGAATAAGCTTAATAGAAAGCCCTCTTCTTTTAAATTTCAGCAAATGTGGATTAATCACCCAGATTTTTCCAGACTTGTTTCTGATTCTTGGGGGCCTCCAATATTAGCTAATCCCCTCATATCCTTTTTTCTTAAGCTTAAAAGACTCAAAATCTCTTTAAAAATTTGGAATAGAGATGTCTTTGGTAACATTTTTCTTAAGATAAAATCTCTTGAGAGTCAAATTGCTGCATTGGAAGATGATATTCAAAGATCTTGGGATGATGATAAAAATAACTCTTTATCTAATCTCAAAGTTGATCTTCAGACTGTTCTTCTTTATGAAGAAATTTTCTGGAGACAAAAATCTAGAGTCCAATGGTTAAAGGAAGGTGATAACAATACAAAATTCTTTCATTTGACTACTAAATCTAGAAGGGGCCGTAATTGCATTCCTAGAATTAAAGATGCTCAAGGTAATTGGCTTGAATCTCAAGAAGACATTGAAAATGAAGCGGTTAATTTTTTTACAAATTTGCTCTCTTCTGATAACTCTACTCTTGATAATAATATCTTGAAACATATTCCCTGCATCATTTCTGAGGAAATTAACAATTCCATATCTTCTCTCCCTTCTTCAGAAGAAATTTAAAAAGTTGTTTTTAGCATGTCTGCGGATAGTGCTCCTGGTCCAGATGGATTTTCGGGTTATTTTTTTCATTCTTGCTGGAATATTATTAAGGAGGACTTATTTCATGTTATTCATTATTTTTTCTTGTCTGCTGAAATTCCTAGAGCTATAAATGCTACAGCCATTGCTTTAATTCCTAAATGCACCTCCCCAATGACCTTTTCGGATTTCAGACCTATTAGCCTTTGCAATTTTCTCTACAAGATTATATATCGAATTTTGGCTGATCGTATTGGTTTAATTATTCCCAACATTATCTCGGATGAGCAAAGTGCATTTGTTAAAGGTAGAAATGTTTTAGATAATGTTAGTATAGCGCAGGAGATGGTACAAGATATTGATAGAAAAATTCCTGGAGGTAATATTATTTTCAAGCTTTATATGTCTAAAGCTTGTGATAGAATGGAATGGAACTTCATTTTTTCTATTCTTAAAAAAATCGGATTTAAAGAGGACTCCATTAGATTGATCCGTGGTTGCCTTATCAATCAATCTTTCTCTATTCTTATTAATGGTTGTCTTCAAGGTTTTTTTCAGAGCTCGCGGGGCTCCGTCAAGGTGATCCTTTATCTCCAGCGTTTTTTATCATTGCAGAAGAAGTCCTCAGTAGGGGTCTTAAATCCATCTCTGAACATCTCTCTTCAAATTATAAACTGGGAAGGTACGAAACTCCTGTTTCTCATTTGCTTTTTGCTGATGATACTCTTAGTTTTTGTAATGGTAGGAAAAAGAACATTCAGAAAATCTTTGAATTCATAACCAATTATGAGAAATCTTCAGGCCAATTGATTAATAGATCTAAAAATTCATTTTATTGTTCTGACAAGATGAATAGAACAAGAGTGGATATTATTTCTAACTGGGTGGGTATTCCAAAGAAAAACTTCCCTTTTATTTATCTAGGAGTCCCTCTTTATAAAGGCCGCCTTAAAAAGAACTATTTTAATACTGTAGCACCCCGGACTTTTCTATACTTAATGAATACCGTTTTCGTAGCTAATTGGCCTTCCTCATAGTCTAATTAATAAATAAGAGAGAAATCGGAAATTCTGAAACGTCAAAAATGTTCATTTTCGAAAGACGAACCCAACGCAAGTTGAATCGTCGAAATCCGGCGAGCGAGTCAAGAGATATGGTCAAAACAGTCCAGACCTACAGAGCACCGATCGCTCGGTCCAGTCAGCGATCGATCGGTCCAAAACCGATCGATCAGTATCTATCGCACGGCCAAAGATTTTGTACGGGGAAATTTTCCAGAGAGTAGTTTTTTGACCGGTCGCTCGGCCAGAGTACCAATCGCTCGGTAGGCAACCTATCGATCGGTCATAAGCACCGATCGTTCGGTCCTCGTGTTTTGCAAAAAAATTTGTAAGGGTATTTTCCTCTTTTGGGCGTTAAACCCTTACCCATAAGGGCTTGCCCGAGCCTTTAGGGCTTCATTTACCATCCTTAGAGTATTTGGAGAGATAGAGAGAGAGGAGAAGGGGATTTCCTAACCTAGGTTTCCTCTTGAGAAGAAATCAAGAGTGTAGGCTACCCAAGGTTTATTTTAAGGCTTGGATTCTTCAAATCCAAGGTTCAACTCGTGTGGGACTCCTCCTCCAAAGTTAGGGCAGCAACTCACACAAGTTTTTCCAAGGGGTTTCTTCCTCAACTCAAGCTTTCTTCAAGCAAGGGCTTCTTCTTTCAAGTTGGAGCTCAAATCAAGGTTCCTACCAAGATCAATCCTTGATCTAAGGTTAGTACACCCTACTAACTTTCCCTAGCGATAATCTAGGCTTTTTATGTGAAATGTGATTCATGTTAGTAGGTTTCCTTCCTTGTAAAATGTATCATTCTAATAATTATAAACAAGAAAAGGAAAAAGGATATGGATGTGTGGATGAGAGATTGATTGAGGCGATGGGATGCCGAATGTATGATGTGTGGTATGTGTGGTTTGTGTAATGGAAAAATGGAGGATGGGCATTTCACCAATAATGAACTCACTTTGATTATTGGATGGAAAATATGCACTAAAAATAAGAAGATGAACTATGGAGGAACATTGCATGTGATGTGTTTGACAAAATGCCTAAACTATGAAATAATGATTTGAAGCAAGAAAAAGGGAAATAGGCCTTATACATGTATTCTCATGAATGATGAATGGATTTAAATACCATGTTGATTACTCAAATTCTCATATGCATATATTGTGAATTGAATGGTGATGTCATACCTCTCTTATTATCCTTATTCCATGGTTGTCACGATTGACACGTACACGAGCAGGCATGATGGAATGAACCGAGATTTCAAGAGCATGTGCATATAATAACCAACAAGAAAATATTGCATGTCAAGGAGGTTGGTAGCCCAGGGAAATTCGGGTACTAGCCTCTGGCTCACAAGAAAACTAAACAAGTAATAAAAATCACCTATTGTCAAGGAGGTTAGTAGCCCAGGGACATTCGGGTACTAGCCTCTGGCTCACAAGAAAACCATACATATCAAGGAGGTTGGCAGCCCAGGGAGATTCGGGTGCTAGCCTCTGGCTCACAAGTTACAAGATACAAGGTTACAAGATCATGACAAGACATTCATGCATGCACGCATACATGGTTTTAAAATGCATACCGGGACATAGAAACAGGTTTTCAAGCATGAGTTTTGTCGACGTTTTTGCATTCATGCTCATCAAGATGATAATATTTCTCCATGATTAATATTGTTTAATTCTATGATTTTACTACTGCCTGGAATTGATGATTGGTATTGTACTACTCTTTGCATGTTTATTATTATTATGGATAGCTAGTAGCTTGTACTCGCTGAGTATTCCATGCTCAGCCGTACTTCCATGTCGGCAGGTACTGAGGGGGCCCTCGACCCAGAGCCTTGGGTCGAGGAAGAGTATATCGAGGAGAGAGAGCCGTCTATCCCACTGCAGTCTCAGGCGGACCGAGACCTTGATGTGTGGCCATACCTCGACTACTGTTGAGGGGAGAGTACGAGAGGGTCTTTCATGTATTTTGACATTTTGATAGGTGGGTTTGTCCACCTTAGACTTAGACACGTTTTGTATATATGTTAACTTGGAATACTATTTAGGAAATCTTAGAAGAAAAGAAAAAGTTAGTTTACGCTTCCACATTTATGTTTAGCTTCCGTGCTCTGATTATCATTGTTAGTACGTTAATTATCTTGTTCATCACAGGATGGTTTGGCAGGTACGTATAGTCACGCCTAAAGTATCCCTAAACTCCTAGGGGGTATTTTGGGGTGTTACAGAAGTGGTATCAGAGCTCTAGGCATTAGAGTCCCTAGGGTCGCGTAGTACTAGAGACCATGATTAAACAAGGCATTAGTTGTATTCCAAGTATGGACTAACAAGTTAGTCCTAATCAAAATAGGTTGAATCTCAACCAAACTTAGAGTCCTACGCTAGGAACACGGATTGTATGGATGATGTTGTGTCGTATACCATATGTGCATTAATTGTGTTGTGCTTATTAAATATGCTTGATGAATATGTGTTGAGTGAATTGCGAAATTTGTACTAAATGCGTATCCAAGTTAGACTCATGTTGTATTGTCGTTCTCAGGAGAAATCATGAGACGCAGTACCCGGGGTCGCGGGTACAACACAAGGGGCAATGGAGGTGATGCTCCATCGGGTGATGATCAACCCGATTTTGCCCAAGCTTTTGCCTCAATAGCCGAGACCTTGGCTATGCTAGCGGCGAGGCAACCGGCCACTCCGCCTAATGCCGCACTTATACCGGCTCCTCCTAATCGAGCACAAGCCGGAATAGAGGCTTTTCGGAGGATGAGGCCTCCAACCTTTTGTGGGAGTATTGACCCGCTTGTGGCCGAAGGATGGATTCGGCAATTAGAAAAGATCTTCTCCGTGTTGGCGCCTACTGAGGCAGAGAAGGTTACTTGGGCCGCCTTTATGCTTGAAAGTGACCATTGGTGGAAATCCGTACTTCGGACCTGAGAGTTGACCCGCCAAGGTCAAGACTGGACTTGGGAGATATTCTTGAACATTTTCAACAAGAAGTACTTCCCAATAGGGATGAAAGAAAAGATGGAAGTTGAGTTCATTACCTTGGAGCAAGGTAATATGTCGGTAGCGGCTTATGAAGCCAAGTTTTCGTAGCTATCCAGATTTGCTCCACATATGATAGCAACCGAGGCTATGAAAGCCCAGAAATTTGAGAGGGGGTTGAAGGCATACCTCAAGGACCGAGTCTCAATGTTCAGACATGAGACATATTCAGAAGTAGTGGACAATGCACTTTTGGCCGAGTCGAACTCCGAGGAGTTCTTCAAGAGAAGAGGAATGGAGAAAGGACAGTCGAGTAGTTCAGGGGAGAAAAGAGCAAGGACTAGCTTGTATCAGTCCGCATGGCCGGCTCAGTCACAGAGGATATATTCGGTACCACAGGCTCCTCGCCCTTTTGCTCCACCAGCTTTTCACCCGGTTTTTACTCAGGCTCCTCGCCCCGCAGTGACTCAGGCTACGGGATATGCTCCTCCCACCTATGCGCATGATATCTGCACCCTTTGTGGAAGGAGGCATCCAGTGGGAGAATGTCGGAGGGTTACAGGATGTTGCTTCCATTGTGGTGACCAAGGCCACATGGTTAGAGATTGTCCCCGACGTCATTTGCCAGCTCAGTCTTCAGGGAGCAGGCCCCTGATTAGGCAGACATCCCAGCCTAGCTCTTCCTAGGCTTCGAGGGCCTCATAGTCTACACGGCCTCCTCGCCCAGCCACATAGGGCCGAGTCTTCGCCCTGTCAGAGAGAGACGCACGTGCATCCGATGATGTCGTGCAAGGTACGCGAGAATTTTGAGTTTAAGTTGTATAAAATTTCTATGGTTTGTTATGTGGTTATTTATACTAAGGGTTACCTATGTATGATGCTTGTTATTGTTTGAAATCTACTGATATTAGTTACTTAATCGCACAGGCGCTTTATTAGTAAACGAGTGTCTCGCTCGAGTGTTGATAGACACAGGATCTACTCACTCTTTTGTCTCACCAAGTTTTGCAAAGGCCTTTTTGACTGAGGCAACTCCGTTGGAGCGGGAGTTGACCATTGCAACTCCACTTGGCAAGTCAGTTGATACGGACAAGATATTCAGGGATAGTGTGGTTCAAGTGGGGGAGAAGGAATTGTTAGCCGATCTCATCATCCTAGACTTCCGAGACTTGGATTTCGATGTCATCCTAGGGATGGATTGGTTGGCAAACCATCACGGGCATGTTGCCTGTTTTGAAAAGATGGTGAACTTCAAGCCATTTCCGAGGATTGAGAGAAAAGGATATTGCTCGCCTTGCAGATTTGAGCTTAGCGAACCCCGAAGTACAAAACTCCTCGGCTATTCCAGTTGTGAGGGAGTTCTTAGATGTGTTCCCGGAAGAACTTCCCAGATTACCTCCTGATAGAGAGATCGAGTTCGCTATAGAGCTTGCTTCGGGTACCGCTCCGATTTCAAGGGCACCATATAGAATGGCCCCTATAGAGCTTGAAGAATTGAAGAAACAGATTGAGGAGTTACAACAACTTGGTTTCATCCAACCAAGCGTCTCGCCGTGGGGAGCTCCGGTTCTCTTTGTGAAGAAGAAAGACGGGTCAATGAGAATGTGTATAGACTACCGCCAGTTGAACAAGGTAACTATCAAGAATCGTTATCCCTTGCCAAGGATAGACGACTTGTTCGACCAATTGAAGGGAGCGAGATTTTTCTCCAAGATTGATCTTAGGTCGGGGTATCATCAGCTAAAGATCAGGTCGGAGGATGTTCCGAAGACGGCTTTCAGGACTCAGTATGGGCATTACGAGTTCCTTGTCATGCCTTTTGGGCTGACGAATGCACCGGCGGCGTTCATGGATTTGATGAATCGGGTGTTCCGATCATACTTGGATCGATGCGTGATTGTATTCATCGACGACATTTTGGTGTATTCCCAGACACGGGAAGATCACGCACGAGACCTCCGCCTTGCTTTAGAGATGTTGAGAGAGTATAGGCTATATGCCAAATTGAGCAAGTGCGAATTCTGGTTAGAGAAAGTGGCGTTCCTAGGCCACGTAGTGTCTGCCGAGGGTATTTCTGTAGATCCAGCCAAGGTTGAGGCAGTTATGAGTTGGGAGAGGCCCAAGAGCGTCACGAAGATACGTAGTTTCCTCGGGTTGGCAGGCTATTACCGGAGATTTGTAGAGGGATTCTCCAGTTTGGCCGTACCTCTCACTTACTTGACGAGGAAAAATGCCAAGTTCAGTTGGAGTGACCGATGTGAGGTGAGTTTCAAAGAGTTGAAGAAGCGCCTCACCACGGCCCCCATCCTTACTGTGCCATCCGGACATGGTGGTTATGAAGTGTATAGCGATGCTTCGCACATCGGACTTGGGTGTGTCCTTATGCAGCACAAGAGAGTCATTGCCTATGCATCAAGGCAATTGAAGGAACATGAAAAGAATTACCCCACTCACGACTTAGAACTCGCCGCGGTTGTGTTTGCATTGAAGATTTGGCGACATTATCTTTATGGGGAACAATTTGAGGTATTCACAGATTATAAAAGCCTTAAGTATTTGTTTTCCCAGAAAGAGCTGAACCTGAGGCAAAGAAGATGGGTAGAATTTTTGAAAGACTACGAGTGCTCTATTCAATACCACCCGGGCAAAGCGAATGTAGTAGCTGATGCTCTTAGCCGGAAGCCTACTGGACTTTCGGCGCATATGATGCTGAAGGAGTGGAGGTTGCTGGAGGATGCATCCAACCTCGACATCAGTTTTAGTCTCCCTACCAATCGGCCGGTAATGGCTAACATCACAGTTAGGCCATTTATGTTGAGCATGATCCAGGAGTTGCAGGAAATGGATGCCGAGCTACTTTCTTGCCGAGACAAGTCAGTTAAGAGTGGCAGTAAGGATTTTACGGCGAGGGAAGATGGAATTATCACTTTCAAGGGAAGAGTATGTGTCCCAGCCGATGAGAAGCTTAAGCGAGAAATCTTGTACGAGGCTCACCGGTCCAAGTACACCGTTCACCCCGGGGGTACCAAAATGTATAGAGACTTGAAGAAGCATTTTTGGTGGCGGAACATGAAGCGAGAAATAGCGGAGTATGTGTCTAAATGCTTGGTGTGCCAACAAGTCAAAGCCGAACACAGGAGACCGGCTGGACTTTTACAGTCCCTCCCCATTCCCGAGTGGAAATGGGAACATATCTCTATGGACTTCATTGTGGGGTTGCCGAAGACGGCTAGAAACTATGATGCTGTATGGGTCGTGGTCGACAGACTCACGAAGTCCGCCCATTTCTTACCGTACCGGACTACATTCAACTCAAATCAGTTGGCTGCATTGTATATCAAAGAAATAGTCCGATTGCACGGGGTGCCAGTGAGCATTGTGTCGGATCGGGACCCTAGATTTACCTCCAGGTTTTGGAAAAGCTTTCAGAGTGCCATGGGTTCCCGGTTGGACTTTAGCATGGCTTTCCATCCACAGACGGATGGGCAAACCGAGTGAGTGAATCAGGTTATTGAAGATATGCTCCGAGCTTGTATGCTTGATTGAACAAACGGCAGATAGAGTCAAGCTCATCCGGGAGAGGTTGAAGACCGCACAAGATAGACAGAAGAGCTACGCCGACAATCGAATGAGAGATCTTGAGTTTCGAGTGGGTGATTTTGTATTTGTTCGGGTTTCACCAACCAATGGTGTTATGCGATTCGGGAAGAGGGGCAAGCTTAGCCCGAGATATGTGGGTCCGTTCGAGATCATTACTAGAGTCGGTGAGGTAGCTTACCGTGTTGCTTTACCCGCTCATATGACGGCGGTCCACAATGTATTCCATGTCTCTATGCTTCGAAAGTATATCCCGGATCCTTCTCATGTCATCGAGTTGGATCCGATAGAGATTCAAGAGGACCTCACCCTAGTTGAACAACCGGTGCAGATCTTGGATAGGAGAGATCAAGTCTTGCGTAACAAGACCATTCCCTTGGTCTTAGTGAGATGGCAACACCATTCAAGGGAGGAAGCTACATGGGAACGAGAAGCCGAAGTGCGGGAAAAGTATCCTCAGTTATTTGTTTAGGGCCTTGGCATTCCCTTGTAATTGTTATGGTCTTGTGCATGTATGTATCGTCCAAATTTCGGGGACGAAATTTTTGTAAGGGGGGGAAAATGTAGCACCCGGACTTTTCTATACTTAATGAATACCGTTTTCGTAGCTAATTGGCCTTCCTCATAGTCTAATTAATAAATAAGAGAGAAATCGGAAATTCTGAAACGTCAGAAATGTTCATTTTCGAAAGACGAACCCAACGCAAGTTGAATCGTCGAAATCCGGCGAGCGAGTCAAGAGATATGGTCAAAACAGTCCAGACCTACAGAGCACCGATCGCTCGGTCCAGTCAGCGATCGATCGGTCCAAAACCGATCGATCGGTATCTATCGCATGGTCAAAGATTTTGTACGGGGAAATTTTCCAGAGAGTAGTTTTTTGACCGGTCGCTCGGCCAGAGTACCAATCGCTCGGTAGGCAACCTATCGATCGGTCATAAGCACCGATCGTTCGGTCCTCGTGTTTTTCAAAAAATTTTGTAAGGGTATTTTCCTCTTTTGGGCGTTAAACCCTTACCCATAAGGGCTTGCCCGAGCCTTTAGGGCTTCATTTACCATCCTTAGAGTATTTGGAGAGATAGAGAGAGAGGAGAAGGGGATTTCCTAACCTAGGTTTCCTCTTGAGAAGAAATCAAGAGTGTAGGCTACCCAAGGTTTATTTCAAGGCTTGGATTCTTCAAATCCAAGGTTCAACTCGTGTGGGACTCCTCCTCCAAAGTTAGGGCAGCAACTCACACAAGTTTTTCCAAGGGGTTTCTTCCTCAACTCAAGCTTTCTTCAAGCAAGGGCTTCTTCTTTCAAGTTGGAGCTCAAATCAAGGTTCCTACCAAGATCAATCCTTGATCTAAGGTTAGTACACCCTACTAACTTTCCCTAGCGATAATCTAGGCTTTTTATGTGAAATGTGATTCATGTTAGTAGGTTTCCTTCCTTGTAAAATGTATCATTCTAATAATTATAAACAAGAAAAGGAAAAATGATATGGATGTGTGGATGAGAGATTGATTGAGGCGATGGGATGCCGAATGTATGATGTGTGGTATGTGTGGTTTGTGTAATGGAAAAATGGAGGATGGGCATTTCACCAATAATGAACTCACTTTGATTATTGGATGGAAAATATGCACTAAAAATAAGAAGATGAACTATGGAGGAACATTGCATGTGATGTGTTTGACAAAATGCCTAAACTATGAAATAATGATTTGAAGCAAGAAAAAGGGAAATAGGCCTTATACATGTATTCTCATGAATGATGAATGGATTTAAATACCATGTTGATTACTCAAATTCTCATATGCATATATTGTGAATTGAATGGTGATGTCATACCTCTCTTATTATCCTTATTCCATGGTTGTCACGATTGACACGTACACGAGCACGCATGATGGAATGAACCGAGATTTCAAGAGCATGTGCATATAATAACCAACAAGAAAATATTGCATGTCAAGGAGGTTGGTAGCCCAGGGACATTCGGGTACTAGCCTCTGGCTCACAAGAAAACTAAACAAGTAATAAAAATCACTTATTGTCAAGGAGGTTAGTAGCCCAGGGACATTCGGGTACTAGCCTCTGGCTCACAAGAAAACCATACATATCAAGGAGGTTGGCAGCCCAGGGAGATTCGGGTGCTAGCCTCTGGCTCACAAGTTACAAGATACAAGGTTACAAGATCATGACAAGACATTCATGCATGCACGCATACATGGTTTTAAAATGCATACCGGGACATAGAAACAGGTTTTCAAGCATGAGTTTTGTCGACGTTTTTGCATTCATGCTCATCAAGATGATAATATTTCTCCATGATTAATATTGTTTAATTCTATGATTTTACTACTGCCTGGAATTGATGATTGGTATTGTACTACTCTTTGCATGTTTATTATTGTTATGGATAGCTAGTAGCTTGTACTCGCTGAGTATTCCATGCTCAGCCGTACTTCCATGTCGGCAGGTACTGAGGGAGCCCTCGACCCAGAGCCTTGGGTCGAGGAAGAGTATATCGAGGAGAGAGAGCCGTCTATCCCACTGCAGTCTCAGGCGGACCGAGACCTTGATGTGTGGCCATACCTCGACTACTGTTGAGGGGAGAGTACGAGAGGGTCTTTCATGTATTTTGACATTTTGATAGGTGGGTTTGTCCACCTTAGACTTAGACACGTTTTGTATATATGTTAACTTGGAATACTATTTAGGAAATCTTAGAAGAAAAGAAAAAGTTAGTTTACGCTTCCGCATTTATGTTTAGCTTCCGTGCTCTGATTATCATTGTTAGTACGTTAATTATCTTGTTCATCACAGGATGGTTTGGCAGGTACGTATAGTCACGCCTAAAGTATCCCTAAACTCCTAGGGGGTATTTTGGGGTGTTACAGAAGTGGTATCAGAGCTCTAGGCATTAGAGTCCCTAGGGTCGCGTAGTACTAGAGACCATGATTGAACAAGGCATTAGTTGTATTCCAAGTATAGACTAACAAGTTAGTCCTAATCAAAATAGGTTGAATCTCAACCAAACTTAGAGTCCTACGCTAGGAACACGGATTGTATGGATGATGTTGTGTTGTATACCATATGTGCATTAATTGTGTTGTGCTTATTAAATATGCTTGATGAATATGTATTGAGCGAATTGCGAAATTTGTACTAAATGCGTATCCAAGTTAGACTCATGTTGTATTGACGTTCTCAGGAGAAATCATGAGACGCAGTACCCGGGGTCGCGGGTACAACACAAGGGGCAATGGAGGTGATGCTCCATCGGGTGATGATCAACCCGATTTTGCCCAAGCTTTTGCCTCAATAGCCGAGACCTTGGCTATGCTAGCGGCGAGGCAACCGGCCACTCCGCCTAATGCCGCACTTATACCGGCTCCTCCTAATCGAGCATAAGCCGGAATAGAGGCTTTTCGGAGGATGAGGCCTCCAACCTTTTGTGGGAGTATTGACCCGCTTGTGGTCGAAGGATGGATTTGGCAATTAGAAAAGATCTTCTCCGTGTTGGCGCATACTGAGGCACAGAAGGTTACTTGGGCCGCCTTTATGCTTGAAGGTGACCATTGGTGGAAATCCGCACTTCGGACCTGAGAGTTGACCCGCCAAGGTCAAGACTGGACTTGTCACGCCCCAAAATACCCCCTAGGAGTTAAGGGATACTTTAGAGGTGACTACGTGTACCTGTCAAACCATCCTGTAATGCAAGAGGCTAAACATAATATAATACAATGATAATCAGAGCGCGGAAACTAAACATAAGTGCGGAAGCATAAGCCAACTTTTTCTTTTCTTCTATTACACCATATAGTATTCCAAGTTAACATATACTAAATACAATCAAAGTAAAGGTGGACATGCCCACCTATCAAAATACAAAAAGGAACTCTCTAACACTGTCCTCTCAACAGTAGTCGAGGTATGGCCACACATCCAAGTCCCCATCCTCCTGAGACTGCCATGGGATAGGTGGCTCCCTCTCCTCTACATACTCCTCCTCGACCCAAGGCTCAGGGTCGAGGACATCCACAGTACCTGCCGACATAAAAGTACGGCTGAGCATGGAATACTCAGCGAGTACAAACTACTAGCTAACCATAACAATAGCAAAAGCATAACAACAGTGAGCAATACGAGATATTAATTTAAAGCAATAGTGAAAGCATAAGATA
This sequence comes from Tetracentron sinense, assembly GCA_015143295.1. Lineage (NCBI taxonomy): Eukaryota > Viridiplantae > Streptophyta > Magnoliopsida > Trochodendrales > Trochodendraceae > Tetracentron > Tetracentron sinense. The sequence goes on from JABCRI010001381.1 coordinate 32,959, forward strand.
CATAGCCATATCTTGACATGCGTGTATGAATGCAAAAACCTCGGTAAAACTCATGTCTCGGAAACCTTTTTCGTGTCTCGGTCAAATCATGTATGTGTGTCGTGTCTTGCCTTGTATTTCATGTCTTGACTTGTTCTTGACTTGTATACTTGTGAGCCAGAGGCTAGCACCCTTCCTTGGGATACCAACCTCCTTGTCATGTTCTTGTTCCATTTCTCTTGTGAGCCAGAGGCTAGCACCCTTCCTTGGGCTACCAACCTCCTTGTCATGTTCTTGTTTCATTTCACTTGTGAGCCAGAGGCTAGCACCCTTCCTTGGGCTACCAACCTCCTTGTCATGTTCTTGTTTCATTTCACTTGTGAGCCAGAGGCTAGCACCCTTCCTTGGGCTACCAACCTCCTTGTCATGTTCTTGTTTCATTTCACTTGTGAGCCAGAGGCTAGCACCCTTCCTTGGGCTACCAACCTCCTTGTCATGTTCTTGATTCATTTCTCTTGTGAGCCAGAGGCTAGCACCCTCCCTTGGGCTACCAACCTCCTTGTCATGTTCTCTCTTGCATTTCATATACAATTACAATCTTGGAAAAACCCGGTTTCATGCATGCATGCGTGCTTGTGTGCTTGTCGATAGTGGTAATCATGATGACATACTTGAACGGGCGGATCACATGACTATGGCATTTCAATCCTTAACATAGTGGTATGAAAATTTAGGCAACATATAGCACATTTGAGCAATTTATCATTTCTAAGATCAATTACACAATTTCTATTTCCATTTTCTTCATTAAGTCCATTTATCCCTTGTTTAGTCATTTTATCAAACACATAGCATGCAAGGTTCCTTAATGGTTCATCTTCTTCTTTTTAGTGCCTACTTTCCATCCAAAAATCAAGGTATGTTCATTATTGGTAAAGTACCCATCCACCATTTCCATCACACACATCACCCAACATACACCTCGGCATCCAATCGCCACATCAACCCCCACACACATCCATACCCTTTGCTTATCTTATTTAGGTTCATTGGAGATGATACATTTCATATGGGAGGCAAACATAATAGCATAAATCATATTTCATAAGGAAAACCTAGATTTATTGCTAGGGTAAGTTAGTAGGGTGTACTAACCTTGAATCGAAGCTTGATCTTGGTGTAGACCTTGATTTAAACTCCAACTTGGAAGAAGAAAGCCCTTACTCAAACTATACTTGCTTGGGTAGGAAACCCTCTTGAAAATACCGTAGAGAGTGCTGCCCTAGCTTGGAGGATGGAACCCCACACAAGCTTGAGTTGAAATCTTGAAGAAAATGTGCTTGGGGACGATCTAGGGTCTTCACCCCTTTGATTTCTTCTCCAATGGAAAACCCTATTTGCAAATCCCCTTCTCCTCTCTCTCTATCTCTCAAAATCCCTTAAGTTTTGTGAATGAAGCCCTAAAGGCTCGGGCAAGCCTTAAGGAGAAAGGGTTTAACCCCCAAAAGACGATAAAGCCCTTACTAAAATTTCTGCAAAAACGCGAAGACCGAGCGATCGGTGGTTATGACCGATCGATCGGTTGCCTACCGAGCGATCGGTGTTTATGACCGATCGACCGGTCAAAAACTCACTCTCTGGAAAATTTCCCCATACAAAATTTCTGACCGTGCGATAGATACCGATCGATCGGTTATGGACCGATCGATCGCTGACTGGACCGAGCGATCGGTCTTCTGTATGTCTGGACTGTTTTGACCATATCTTTTGACTCGCTCGTCGGATTTCGACGATTCAACTTGCGTTGGGTTCGTCTTTCGAAAACGCACATTTTTGACGTTTCGGAATTTCCGATTTCTTCCTTATTTATTAATTAGACTACAAAAACGGCCAATTAGCTACGAAGGTGCTACTCATTAAGGATGAAAAAGTCCGGGGTGCTACATTCTCCCCCCCTTACAAAAATTTCGTCCTCGAAATTTGGACAATGCGTGCTTTACAATTTAAACAACTTAGCATAACAATTTGAAACAAAATTACAAGTCATACATAAAATCATTCAAACAACTCGGGGTGCTTCGCCTTGACTTCGGCCTCACGTTCCCATGTAGCCTCTTCCCGAGCGTGATGTTGCCATTGCACGAGAACTAGCGGAATAGTCTTGTTGCGAAGTACTTGGTCTCTTCGATCCAAAATATGAACCGGCTTCTCAACCAAAGTGAGATCCTCTCGAATCTCAACCGGATCAAGCTCGATGACGTGAGAAGGATCCGGGATGTACTTCCGAAGCTGGGAGATATGAAACACGTTGTGGACCGCCGCCATGTGAGCGGGCAAAGCAACACGGTAAGCCACCTTGCCAACTCGAGTAATGATCTCGAACGGACCCACATATCTCGGGCTAAGCTTGCCTCTCTTCCCGAATCGCATAACACCTTTGGTCGGTGAAATCCTTACAAACACAAAATCACCGACTCGGAATTCAAGATCCCTCCTTCGGTTGTCGGCATAGCTTTTCTGTCTATCTTGTGCGGTCTTTAACCTCTCCCGGATAAGCTTGACCCTATCTGCGGTTTGTTCAATTAACTCGGGGCCCAAAATCTTTCTTTCTCCCACTTCATCCCAATACAACGGGGATCTACAACTCCTTCCGTACAAAGCCTCGAAAGGCGCCATTTGTATGCTTTCTTGGTAACTATTGTTGTAAGCGAATTCCACCAAAGGTAGGTGATCTTCCCAACTTCCCTTGAAGTCTAGCATACATGCTCGGAGCATATCTTCAATAACCTGATTCACCCTCTCGGTTTGCCCGTCGGTCTGTGGGTGGAAAGCTGTGCTAAAGTCTAATCGGGAGCCCATTGCACCTTGAAAACTTTTCCAAAACCTGGATGTGAATCTTGGGCCTCTATCCGACACAATACTCACTGGCACCCCATGCAATCGGACTATTTCTTTGATGTATAGTTCTGCTAACTGGTTGGAGTTGAATGTAGTCCGGTATGGTAAGAATTGAGCGGACTTCGTGAGTCTATCAATAACTACCCATATAGCATCAGTCTTCTTGACCGTCTTCGGCAATCCCACGATAAAGTCCATAGAGATATGTTCCCATTTCCACTCGGGAATAGGGAGAGCCTGCAAAAGACCTGCCGGTCTCAAATGCTCCGCTTTCACCTGTTGGCACACCAAACACCGTGCCACATACTCCGCAACCTCCCTCTTCATGTTTCGCCACCAAAAGTGACTCTTGAGGTTCCGATACATCTTTGTCCCTCCGGGATGCACTGTATACTTAGACCGGTGAGCCTCGTCCATAATCTCTCTCCGAAGGTCTACATTGGCTGGGACACAAAGTCTTCCCTTGAATGTAATAGCACCTCGGCTAGTGAGAGAGAAGTCCGTACTACCCTTGGCCACTTCCTTATCCCTGAAAGCCAACAAGTCAGTGTCTGTGGCTTGATACTCCTGGATCAAGTCTATAAGGTACGGCCGAACTGTAACATTTGCCAAAACCGGACTGCGGACAGAATCGTTCACACTGATGTCTAGATTTGCCAAATCGTCTAACAGTCTCCATTCCCGCACCAACATGTGAGCCAACAACCCCGATGGTTTCCTACTCAAAGCGTCTGCCACCACATTTGCTTTTCCCGGGTGATATTGGATCGTGCACTCATAGTCTTTTAAGAACTCAATCCAACGCCGTTGTCGTAAGTTTAACTCTTTTTGAGAAAAGAGATACTTGAGGCTCTTGTGGTCCGTGTACACATAGAACTCCACCCCGTACAGATAATGTCGCCAAATTTTAAGTGCAAACACGACCGCCGCAAGCTCCAAGTCGTGAGTGGGGTAGTTCTTTTCATGCTCTTTCAACTGTCTTGATGCATAGGCAATGACTTTCTTGTGTTGCATTAGGACACACCCGAGTCCGACGTGCGAGGCATCACTATACACCTCATACCCAAAAGGTCCAGATGGCACAGTAAGGACAGGGGCTGTGGTGAGGCGTTTCTTCAACTCTTGGAAACTTACTTCACATCGGTCACTCCAACTGAACTTTGCATTTTTCCTTGTCAAGTAGGTGAGAGGTGCAGCCAAACTGGAGAATCTCTCCACAAATCTCCGGTAGTAGCCTGCCAACCCGAGGAAACTACGTATCTCCGTGACGCTCTTGGGCCTCTCCCAACTCATGACTGCCTCAACCTTGGCTGGATCTACAGAAATGCCCTCGGCCGACACCACGTGTCCAAGAAATGCGACCTTCTCTAACCAAAACTCGCACTTACTCAATTTGGCATATAGCCTATGCTCTCTCAACATCTCCAGAGCGAGGCGGAGGTCTCGTGCGTGATCTTCCCGTGTCTGGGAATACACCAAAATGTCATCAATGAATACAATCACGCATCGATCCAAGTAAGATCGGAACACCCGGTTCATCAAATCCATGAATGTCGCCGGTGCATTCGTCAGCCCAAAAGGCATGACAAGGAACTCGTAATGCCCATACCGAGTCCTAAAAAGCCGTCTTCGGAACATCTTCCGCCTTGATCCTTAATTGATGATACCCCGATCTAAGGTCAATTTTGGAGAAGAATCTCGCTCACCTTCAGTTGGTCGAACAAGTCATCGATCCTTGGCAAGGATAACGATTCTTGATAGTTACCTTGTTCAACTGACGGTAGTCTATACCATTCTCATCGACCCGTCTTTCTTCTTTACAAAAAGGACCGGAGCTCCCCACGGTGACACACTTGGTTGGATGAAACCAAGTTGTTGTAACTCCTCCACAGACACTGCGTCGTCAATTCCTTCAAGCTCTATCGGGGGGCACATTTCTATGAGGGGGCTAGTGCAAATTGGAGCGGTGCCCGGACGACCCCAGTATTTAGAGAAACTAAGAATAATACCGATTCGGAGCGGGTAACCCGGG
>JABCRI010001382.1:0-58305 GCA_015143295.1 Tetracentron sinense
CATGGAAGAATGCTGTTTCAGCACGTTCTTCCACCATACAAAGATCGCCCACATCCCCCTTATTTACAAAAAAAAAAATCTAATTACACCTCCTTTGTCTTCACAGTTACCATTTTTTTGCATTTCTAGGCGTAACTGTGCAGGAAAACATTAAGTCCTCTACATAATTCTTCCAAATTCTGTAGGTATTTCCAGGACATCTGAAGCCCTGATCCACAATGGCATTACTAGAATACTCCTTACCCCTTTACACAAAGAAACCCACCAAGATCTTTCGGCCTTCACGCAGGCCTCTCTCCTTTGATCATTCTCTTATTCTATAGGACCGTATACGTAATTTCACCATCGTTTCTACACACCTTTGAAGTTATGCTCAAACTTCTTTCATTTTGGTTTTAGCCTAATTTTAATGATTGCACTCATAAATGCTTGGCAAATGAGTTTAAATCGGGGGAAAAAACACAGTCATCTAAAATTCTTTCATATGATTCAGATTATCTTCGTTTTCTGTTTCTATCATCCAGATCATAGTAATATTGTTTCCCCGTTATTGCAGGTATTTTATTTTTGTGGCATTATTGGAGAATACAGATTTCCATGTGAATATTGGCATAATAGAGAAAAGTGACAAATAACAACTTTGAATTGGAATATGGTACTTTTAAAGTCGGATGTAATTTTTTTTAAGCTGAATCAACCCAAAGCGAAAAATCATGGAACTTCTGAGCTGAAATTATGAGGGCAATCAGAGACTTGAAACTTGCTATGGAATGTCATTCGAGAGCAGGAGTACTGGTACCAGACTAGGAGGAAGGTATAGTTTAGAATGGGAATTTTAAAGCACTCACTCTTGGTTGGCAATATTGGAACATAAGTATCCGATTGAGAGGTCCCTGCTTACATGCATTTGGAAAAACAAAAAAAAAAAAAAAAGAAAAAAAAGAAAAAAAAAAAAAAAAAAAAAAAAAAAAAAAAAAAAAAAAAAAAAAAAAAAAAAAAAAAAAAAAAAAAAAAAAAAAAAAAAAAAAAAAAAAAAAAAAAAAGAAAAAAAAAAAAAAAAAAAAAAAAAAAAAAAAAAAAAAAAAAAAAAAAAAAAAAAAAAAAAAAAAAAAAAAAAAAAAAAAAAAAAAAAAAAAAAAAAAAAAAAAAAAAAAAAAAAAAAAAAAAAAAAAAAAAAAAAAAAAAAAAAAAAAAAAAAAAAAAAAAAAAAAAAAAAAAAAAAAAAAAAAAATAAAAAAAAAAAAAAAAAAAAAAAAAAAAAAAAAAAAAAAAAAAAAAAAAAAAAAAAAAAAAAAAATACTTATTATGTAACACCATCTTCATAGCAAGGAGAGTTATAAGGATCATTATTTTTTGATTTCTTATTTCAACAGAAAACTGCAGATAATGAGGATGGTGAAGCTTCGGGAAGACTCTGCTAACTATATTAGTTCTTGAAATATGCAGAGTACTAGGCCTTCTGGAATAATGGTGAGTTGAAGACTTAAAGTCTGGTGAGTTCAATGTTGGGGGTACAACTTTTCTATAATTCTACTTACTCTGCCTATTGTTAGGGAAGAAAAAGATAATTTCAAGCTTGCAAAGGTTGAAAGTCTTGCAATTGCTTGTCTTCATTCTCTTCGAATTGTGCATGAGGTCTGTATTTCTGCTATCTCGCAGCATTAAAGGCACATTTGGTCATGAGAAATCTGTGTTACTTAACTGAGAGAATCATGTATTTGTGATCAAATGGAGATTGACTGTGACGAATGTTGTATGGAAAAATCTAAGAGGGTCATTTGGACATTATCAGGGGAGTTAATTAAACAAACAGCTAAATCAATATAATCTGAATGGAGAATTCCTCCAAATAAAAGTTATCGCTTTGACTTAATTGAATTCATGGAGATATATTAATGAAACATGTTCTTTCTTTTTTTTCGTTCAACAGTGTCATTAAGAAACTAATTTCCATGATGGATCTTCTGATTTTCCCTTCCAAGTTTGGCTAGACAAGATCCTGCCATATCGTCCTCAAATCAGAAATTATATTTCTTTCTTTGATTTTTTCTTAGTATACTTTCCATAGGATTTAGCTCCTTTAGTTTTTTCCCCATGCAACGCGATTCAAACGGATGTTATTCTTGTGTTATCTAGCCATGAAAGAGCTTCTTATAGTTAACTTTTCTAAATCAAGTAAACCTCAAAACAACCCACCAATAATGGATAGTGAAAGCTTCCAAAATCCATACTTCATTCACTGTCAAACGAACTATAACACATCCAATAGAGCAATCACTTCAAAGATCATACACAGTAAACGAATCTACAATCTACATAAATAGAAATGAATGGATTCTTTTCAGTCAGCAAGTATCCAATTCATCAAATGACTGTATCTAATCCAGAGTGAATAATATAATTAAAAAAAAACATAATTCAGATTTGTGCAGCATAACGACGAAAATCATGATCTAAGTAAGAATCAATTGACCTAAAACAGTATATTCAGCATCAAAATAATCAAAATTACAGCTAAAACCTTGTATGAACGAATCAAATCAAGCAAAGTGTAAGAAAACCAAAATTCACGAACGATAAACGAAGCTGAAGTGATGACATTGAGAAATGCATGAATCGAATCGAATCGAATCGAACTTACCACAGAAGAGTAGAAATTGATCGTCGTCGAATCGAGAGAAACCGGAGCTAGGGTTTGGAAAATTAGGGTTTGGAGAGGAAGAAGATTTTAGTTACTAGTGTTATTATTTTGGGGGTGGTGTAGGAGGATCGGTGGAGTCTGAAAATACATAATTGAGAATGAACAGTACAGATGTCATGTTTTTGAGGGAGGAAAGGGAGCGAAGGAGAGAGGAGACAGAGAGATTACTGTATGTAATTATCAGTTTTTACCATCACTAGTAGATAGATTAGGACATTTTATTTTATACTATATGGTATGGTATCGAGTCCCTTGACGTATTTGGTTTTTATTTTTCCTCCTCTTTATTTTTATTTTTTTATTATTATTATTTTCATAATAAACACTTTAAGATTCACTCATTGGTCAATGCCGTCTTTTTTTTTACACACTAACTGTAATTAAGATTCAATCATCCTTAGGAAGAAAAAATATTAAACATAATTTATTTTAGCTTAATCACAGTTAAAAAGAGGGTTAAAAGGGACACGGCAATCGACTAGATAATGAAACGGGGAGTCGGCTAATTACTGCTTTTTTTCTATAATTTCAAATTAGTCTATAACTACCTCCCCCTCCTTATCCACACATGTTCATTTTTCCATTTATGCCCTCATGAGCCAACATGGTAAATGGTTTTTTAGGGATGTTGGCTGTACATTTAAGGGTCTTTATTTGAAAATTTATTTAAAAAGATATTGTGTCTATTGTGTGGGTTGTACATTTAAGGGTCTCTTATGGATCATGAATGTAGACCTAAAACCATTCCCACTTGATGAATTGATACCATCAATCCTCGAGTAAGGGAAGATTTGGAAGAGATGCTATTTTAAGCTTTTTTTTTTATTTTTTGTTGAGCAATAACATGTTTTTGGACCATGAAAACTCGTAAGAGGAATTTATGGGTGGACTAGGCTACGTCCAATCTCTTGAAAAACAAACATTTCTGGACCATTTAAACTCCATTGGACTGTTCTTGGTCATGGCGTAAAATCCTGAAAAGTCGTTCGATGGCAAAAGAGTTGATTTTTCATTTGATAGGCAATGGGAGAAAAACATCATTATGGTTTGACCCGTGGCACCATAGGGGTATTCTTCAGGATCGGTTTGGCTCTCGATTGCACTTCCCCTCCTCTGCCACAGTCTCATGCATAATCTCTAGGGATTCTTGGTCTCCCCCCGTGACCAGATCAGCGGACCTTGATGCAGTTTGGAATGACCTCCCTCCCCTTCTCCCATCTCTTGAGAAGTTGGAAGATGAAGTTATTTGGGAACCCAGCTCTAATGGTCTCTTTAGCCTCAAATCCGCCTGGGAAGCAACAAGATCAATTCAACCCAAAGTTCAATGGAAAGATATTGTTTGGTTCGGAATGAACATTCCCCGTCACAGTATGATATCGTGGCTAGCATTGTCCAACGGCCTCCAAACACAAGATCTTTTGGTCAGTCACTCTATTCTTACAAGATCACGGTGTGTGTTCTGCTGGGCTGCTAATGAAAATACAGCTCACTTGTTTTTTGAATGCCCGTTCTCAAAGATAACATGGAAACATATTCTGTCTCTATGTGGCTATGGTAATAGAGGCATTCTAGACTGGGAGAATGAAGTTCCTTGGATCATTTCAGCTTTTCAAGGAAAGAATGTGGTGCAAAGCTTGAAAAAGGTGGCCTTCAATGCCACCATTTACCACCTATGGATGGAACGCAACCATAGAATATTCAAGAATCAGTTTCGGGATTCCTCTACGATTATCAAGTTGATTAGAGACGATTCGAGAAGTCGCTTCTCTCTAGTGATTCCTCGAGTAGAAGACACAGCTCATAATCGTGGTTTCCTGGCTCGGTGGGGTTTGACATCTAAATTCTTTGTTAAACCCGAGCGGACCTGTTCGTGGGTTCCTCCACCTATAGGCACCTGGGCTTTGAATACAGATGGGTCTCTTCGTGGCTTACAAGCAGGTTTGGGGGGCATCCTAAGGAACCATCTAGGGGATCCTTGTGCCGCCTTTGCCTTGGGGTGTGCCCCGAAGTCTATTGACTTGCTAGAATTGAAGGCAATCATACAGGAGCTAAAAATGGCCATTGACAATGGTGTTTCCAGGTTGATCATTTATGCAGACTCTAAATGGGTAGTGGATAGCCTTAATAATGTGGTGGCGATTCCCTGGAGATGGAAACAGGAAATGTGGGACGCTCGCAGATTGATGGGTTTGGTTGATTCTTGCTCAATTCTTCATGTTTGGTGTGAGTCAAATCGAGCAGCGGACTGGCTCGCTCGTTTCTGTTCTGGTATTTGTAGTGAGTTCTTCCTCCCTTCTGCTATCCCTAGTGAACTCCAGTCATTTATCTCTGATGATAAGGCTGGAAAAATTTACTACAGAGTGTAATCTTCTTGGGTGTTATAAATTCTGGTGGGGTCTGCCTAACCCCAACTTAACTTCCAAAAAAAAAAAAAAAAAACATGTTTTTACTTTCAATTTAAGGTGATGATGCTTTATCTTGAGTTTTCCGTTCTTGAACCATTCTTGAATTTATGTGATTGTAAACTATTTTCTTTTTCATGTTTGCTTATATACACTTTTTCTAATAGTATAATTTTTCTATTGCCGATAGAAAAAATTGGTATGAATAATATTTGATTAAATTATATTCTTTATGTTTTTTTTTTTTTTGGGCAATTGAATCAATTCTTCTAGCATGGATTGCTTTTCCCAACTTGTAATCCGAGTTCTAACCTTCCCTAGTCAAGTTGGTGAAAACTTTAGGTCCGCGCAAGCGTATTTTGAAATAGTCATCCATCTCAATGTTTGGGGGGTTTCTATTCTATAATTATTCGTAATAAGATATTGGCTATAACTGAAGAGAGCCTTATTAATCATATTTTTAATTATCTAATATTTAGGAATAATTGGCAATTTATGCCTGCCCCTCTAGTGAAAATGGCGAGGTATGCCTCTCTCATAAGAGTGGTCTAATGTTGTCCCAATGAGAGAAGTCTTCCCTCACTTATTATACTAACTAATTAATTTCAACTATTTTTTTTTGTTTGTTGTTATGTTTAGCATTTAACTATATTAGTACAAATGGTTCCATGTTAGCTTTGGGCATTGAAGCTCTTACAACTCATACCCTAGGGAGAATAGATCCCTCATGTTAGCTGTGACCTCTCTCCATTGAAAGCCACACCCCTATCACTCATGTAAGAGGCGGGGTGTAATTTCAACTATTAATAATAGATAAATGATGCATTGTACAAATCACCAACAATAATAATAATTTTAAGAATATAATTACTTAGCAATTAATTTCTTAATTATTATATAAATTTTATTCGTTTTACGAGTCTAGTTTTCTTGGAGAGCTTAAAATGATTTCTTGTGAAACCTATAAGAGCCAGCCAACATTGACAGTAAATAAAATAAGACTCATAAGAACAAAAATGTCCTTCATTAATTGGATTTACTAAATTATCACTGACACATGGGTTACCTGGCTTGCTCTATTGGATTCCACATGAAACCTTTTCTCTCTTTATGCTAACGTACGTATGTACGTGTGTACAAGTTGAAAGCCTACCAAAAAACAAAAAAAAAAGCTAAGGATTGACTACAAAGACTTATTTTCTCATTTATTTTGTGACATTTTATTGATTAGTAAAATGGGCCCACATGTATATAATATTTGGGTTAAGTACGTAAAGAACCTCAGTATATTATACAGATTTTCTTTTTTTTTCAATGTTCATACTTCTTACATCCTATCAAATTAGGCCATTAGGTCAATCCACGAGATCTATTTAGGCATAAATAAAAAAAAGTCAAGCAATTCACATTACCAAAGCCATTATTTGATAGAGCTCATTCACATGTTTATAACCATCCACAGCTTTGACTTTCCTTTGCCTTTTCATCAATCAGGGGTCCAGTCCTAGCCGTTTAGACCAACCTGCTGAGGCGGTATTGGACTGTTGTTATGGTATATCAACCACCACATGCACTGTTCAAAACTTGAGCTCTGGTCTGGTCCCTTGATAGGGATAGATAATGCCAGTCATCTGCAACTCCATTTCTGAAGAATCTAATATTTCTCATACCATAAGTGTTTTAACACTAAATGGAAACAAGGAGTAAATGACTAAATCCCCACCTGGCTAAGGTTGCGATTGAATAAACTTATAAATTGACTTCTACCGACTTTTGAGTCTAAAAAATTAAAAGTCAATAAAATTCACGTTTGGTTATCCACGTGACTTTTGACTCCCTGCAAAAAATCAGAAGTTAGAAAGTCATAAAAATAACTTGTGTAGGAAGCTAACCCCTCGTGAAAAGTCAAACATTTTAACTTTTTTCGAAAGTTACTTTTCTTGAACGTTCCCTAGAAAGTCCTCTTCTTAGAAAAGTTTATCCAAACAAACCCTAAGAATTGCTACATAATAGTCCACAATTAAACATATTGATGGAAAACATGAAATGGCGGAATTCCAACAAAAACTTGTACCTAAATCTTTCGAAAGTAACCACCTGATTTTCTATTTTGCCCATCCAAGCCCACAGTTTTCTCATACACACAAAATATCAGTTATAATCTCTTTAAAGCAGCTATAGATCTTTCTGCAGCTTTCTAAATTGTCAGAAAATTTAAAATGGGATCAGAAACTGCCACAAGAGAAGGCATATGTTGCTCTGCCAACCTGGGCAAGCCAATAGATGAATATCACAAATCTAAGAATCACTTCCTACTGTAGCCACTACTACTACTGCTACCAAACAACCCATTTCTGGGCTTTTATGATGTTCCTCAAATGCTACTATACACATAGTTGGAGGTTCTGCAGAACACGTGGCAGCCAGATCAAGGAAATGCAGATTTGGGCAAAAGCCTGACTGAAAATAAGCAGGCATTCCCACCACCCAGTAAGGGATTCTTGTGTTCCAGCAAATGCTTTACATGGTAAATGTCAGGGCACCTCTTTATGGAGACATGGCATCACCTGATGATGCAAGCATCGGTGTTCCTGTTCCCTCTGTTGGAGGTTCTGCAGTGTAGTCCATCCCAAAATCACCTGGCAAAGTTTATAAAAACTGTCACTCCAATCCAATATGATACACAAGAAAAATACTTGTGATATTAGTCATGAATAAGGATCTATTACTGAAGATAGCATCAATAGATGGCCGTTTTGGTGATGTGCTCGTCTTCATATCTGCAAAGGTTTAATCAGTTCAATAAGGCGAGGCTTGGATCTCCCCGACCTTCAAAAATAAGCACGGACTAGCAAAATGCATCAACATTACTAACATATTATTGTAATGGGTAATTTCAAAATTTCTGGAGAATAGGCAAAACTGCAGCCTGCATTTTTTTTTTTTTTTGGAACGATGCATTAAATGTTTTCCTCCCAAGCCATCCACTGCTTCTTTTTATATCAACAAGGGAAAGGTACAAGTCTTGGGAAAAGGAAACATGCAGATTTGAGGAATAATGGAAGCTAAGGAGGGCCTTGTGAGATTTGGTAAGTCATAATGAAGTTTTCAATCTAAACCACGAACAGGTTGTAGCAATTCAGAGTAGACCAACACTGTTTTTACTATCATTTGTAGGATAATAGCAGCCCATTGAATTCTGGTTATTTATATTTGCTTTGCAATGGGAGATAACTGAGTCATGTGAGAATGCATATGCTCATGACAAGGGGCGGAGCCAGGAATTTTTCCTTGGGGGGACCAAAGTATATGTATCAAGAAAATTAATGGGTTTGGGGGGTATGTGGCCTGAGGATTCGAAGCGCAGCCCCCAAATTTTTTTTTTTTTTAAGTAATGGGTCCAACGTGGTCATAAAATTTGTTATTTGTTATTCTTGTATTCTAATAAAGGTCCAGTACACAAGAAAAATAAGAACTCTACACTCCCAAATAGGAACTTAAGGCTAGACTCCCAAATGACTGTTTGTATCCCTTATATTCTAAAAAAATATCTTCAACCCTAAACGGCAAAACCCATATTATTATATTAACTTATTACTTATTGGTGGTCCCTTAATACAAGTGGCTAATTAGTGGTTACCACTAAATTTCATTCAATTATAATAATTTTTCAAACATCCTAAACCATCCTGAACCAAACTCACTTGGAATGAACAAAGGGTCTGTTCTTTCGCTGAGACCTATAAAGCTTGGCACTTTGCACTTTGTCATGATAGTTGTTATGAAATTTGAGTCACTTTGTTAAGCTTTTTAACAAAATTAATTCTTACCATCATGAGATTTCAGGTCTAATCTTTTTTTATGAGATTTGAAATCATTCATTTTGCTGCATTTGAAGTCTCACGGGAATTGCAACCCAAGAGATAAAAAGCACAATACATGTAGTTCTCAAAAGAAAATGCATATTATCAAATGACAAAACTAAAATTGCTGGATTTTTTAAGTCTCAACAAAAGAACGGACCCTAAAGGAACACAAAAAGAAGGCAGGACAAGGAGCTGGTAGTCTGGTAAAGTAAAAAAATTAAAGAGTAAACAATTAAATTAGAAGGATTGAATTCTTTAAATTCATAATAGAACCTTATAAAAGGGCTTGCTTAAGATTTAGGAAAGAAATATTTAAAAGGACTTAAGGGTCAAAATATAAATATTATATAATTAGATTGTAAAATTCAAATATTTGAGGAACCACTATACAATTAAATGTAGAAATTTGGGGGGCATTATATAGATAAACCTAATTATTTTATTTTTTTTATAATAGTCATATATAATCTAATAAAAAAACAATAATTTTGGAGGGCCATGGGCTCTTCTCGCCCCCTGGCTCCGCCCCTGCTCATGACCAATCCCAACATGTGCCCATGTCTAAATATGCTGATTAACTAACAGGAGTCTCATTGTCCGAATATGCGAACTGAACTGGGACGAATTTTTGCATGCAGAAAGAATGCAAAAGAAATGGCATTGAAAAGGGTATAGGATTGCACACTCTTTTTTCCATCACAAAGGTCACTGAAATAGTGAAAGCAACCTGGTATTATTGGTTTTCGATAAAAAGTCAATAGAATAACAGTTTTTTTTCCCGTAAATGATGATATATATAGGATGGCAAAAAGTGAATTACAGAGCAAATAAAGATAGGTTTACAAAGAATATAAACCGAAAAGGACAAAAAACTACACAATCGCAAAGCAAAGGAAAAGAAACTAAGAACAGTAAATAGCAGTTTAGCGCTAATAGCTATACTATATAACAAAAGAATCTGAAAACATAAATAGTATGCTTGTTCAATAAAACTAGACAATCATAAGTCAACTCAATAGATGAAATCCATTTTAAATTTTCAGGCTGAGTAACACTGTTGGTTGATATGGTTGTTTTAGACATTAAGGAACAATCATGCTGTAAACGGGCTTTGAGAAACTACTTTTCGGTAGAAATTCAGGACTTTTGTCTCACATGACAGGTTTCATGTTCTTTTTATTGTGTACATACGCAAGTATCCACATAAGGAGACATCTTATTTCGTATCTATGGAAGTATCCACATAAGCAAACAGAAAGATATACTTTTTTATTAGTATGTGCATGTTAACTAATACAATAATATATGCATGCTGACAAAAAAGAAGCTTATTAACATTGTCTTTTTTGTCAAGAAACATAACATGTTGCATTTACATAGGAAAAAAAAAAAAACTTCAACTACTCTGCATACCAGAAGATTGAAGTAACCCTTTGACAGCATCAAAGTTCTTGTATGTATAACCAACAAAACTTAAATCTTTGGGAGTTAATAGCATCTGCCCACAAAGTAATAACAAAAATTTGGATGCATTAGTAAATCTAACAAAAATAGCAACTTTAAGAATGATGGAATTTATACGAACAGTAGGACAGATTCATTTGAGAAAGAAAGACTAAAAGGACAATGGATATATTATAGAATCTAAAAGCTAACTTCTATTAGTATCATCATAATGTCAACCTCAATACCATCTCAATTCTCAACTGTTCAAAAGAATGGTAAGCACATCCAAAATGGGAAATTAATAGGTATAGGACAGCTGCTTACGTCGAAAATAACTTAATTTTCTCTTTTCTCAACAAACACATGTCTACTTTAACATTCAATGATTCACAACAGCACTAATAAGACATATCACCAATCACTGCTATAAAACCAAAAAAATGCACTAATGCATACAAGGTAATGCATATTTCTAACCAAAACTACATGAAGGTTCCCATCAATAGAGGATTGCTTATGACGAGAAAATAAACACATTAGAAGATGAAACTTGCAAGACATATTCACAAGGATATCATATCTTTGAATAACCAATTTATGATGACCGGTTTAAGGCCTAAGATTCAGAAAAAGATATTGAATGATCTCCAAGAGCCAGGCAAGATTGAGATGTGAGTGCTCGAAATTGAGAAGTGTGGTAGCATAAAATATGTTGATGTTTAGTATATCAGGAATTTAGTTCTAGGCCTTCTGTCTATACATATTTCTTTTTTTACCCCTAGTATTAAACTGAGAATCTTCTGTTCTTCTTTATTAGCGTCATATTGCAACTATTTGGGGTTGCAAACATGAATCTCATTTTGCCATTCATTCTATCAAGAGCTATATCTTTGGTTAAAGCATGTCCTATCAATCTTTTCTCACTAACTTTGTCCGTGT
This sequence comes from Tetracentron sinense, assembly GCA_015143295.1. Taxonomy (NCBI): domain Eukaryota; kingdom Viridiplantae; phylum Streptophyta; class Magnoliopsida; order Trochodendrales; family Trochodendraceae; genus Tetracentron; species Tetracentron sinense. Next base: position 11,355 of record JABCRI010001382.1, read on the forward strand.
CCTTTACGGCCTCCCTCTCACCCTTTTAAGCATTCACCTTGCACTGACCCAGTCATTCTCATTTCTCACTGAAGCCATTGATCTTTGTTGTACGTGTCTATAATCACATATTGGAGCAACATTCCTAGATTCGGGATTTCTGATCTTATCTTTCCTAATCTTTTTACTTATCCATCTTAACATCTTCATCTCAACTATACTCATTCAATGCATATGTTGCTTCCTGGTGCCCAACCATACACCATGAAACGTAGATGGTCTTGTTTTTTTTTTTTAGCCACACAACCCTGACTTTACGACCAGCATCCCAGCCGAGACCGAGATACAAGAATTGTTCGCTTTGGAGTACCTCATGGAAATCAATCTTTATAACGAGAAATAATCCCCTCCTCGGGCAGAGGAGGGAACTATTACTCGCTCTCACAGGCCCCTTCAAAATATGGTTAACAAGTTTTAATCCCTGTGGTTAATTTGTTTTCCTAAAAACAAAGGTTAGATGCTTCATGCTTTAACCCTAAAGATTAGTGAATTTTAACCACAGTTAAAAGGAGTAAAAAAGGGAACAAGTTGCACAAAAAAGGGGGTGAGACGGTAAATCCCGAGGAGGGGATTATTTTCCTTATAACTATTGGCCCCTATTCATGTTCATAACAAAGTTGCATTGCACATATTCTGGCTTGGTTTGACTAACTTTAATATCCTTGAATATGTAGGAAGGCTTGACAATGTACTGTCGATAAGGGTAAGTTTCCCAATTTTGGATAAACAGATTCCAATCCATCTACGGAGAAACTAATAGATTGACCTAACCTGCCCTATCCTGCTTTCTACTCCGATCTAATCCGAGAAAGACACAAAGAGTAGAACGGGTAGTAAGTTTCGTACATTCACGTTTGGGAAGAAGCATAAAGAAGCACAGCCATAGCCAGTTCCAGTTGTGAAACCCGTCGATCCAGTTGGTTTCGGCATGAGGGATAGCACATCCGTTTCCCTATACTACATTATAACTTTCGAGGTATTCTTCCATACTTTTAGTTTGCATTTCCCCCCCCCCCCCCCCCCCCCGCGAAAAAAAAAGGCCTTATCAAGCAATGTCACATCATCTGCAAACAACATACACCGGGGAAGCTCCTCTTGAATATTAGCAGTCAACTCATTCATAACTAATGTAAAAAGATTTGCACTCATACCTGATCCTTGATGTAAACCTATTACCCAAGGAATCTCATTTCTCTCGGCACCAATTGTTCTCATGGGTTTGCTCATTTCTATGTCTTTATGATATCAATGTATGCCAAGAAACTCCTTTATTACCCAATACCCACCATGTTAGTTCTCTGAGAACTATATGATATCCTTTCTCTATGACAACAAAAATCATCAGGAGATTTTTCCACCCTCCTAGGCTTCTCCATCAGTTGTCTAAGTACCAAGGTGGCCTCAATGGTATGCCTCCACAACAAACATCCAAATTGATTTTCATAAACCCTATTTACTTGTCTTAATCTTTGTTCCATCAATCTTTCCCATAACTTCATAGATGACTCATGAATTTGATCTCGCAGTAATTAGTAGAACTTTGGAAATCACCTTTGTTCTTGCATATAGGTACTATTGACCTTCTCTATGCACCCAAGATTTTCTAGTCTCCAAAATCTTATTAAACAACCTAGTTACTCTGAATAGACCAATTTCTCCTGAGCATTTCCACACTTCAATTGTAATATCATATGGTCCCATTCTTTTATCTTATCCGGATCTTTTGTACTTTTGCTAACCCTAATTCTACAAAAATAATAATGTTACAACAAAAACAATAATGTTATCTAGTCTATGGATTGGCGTCTCCAACTAGTTTGAGTCTCTGCATGCAGTCCTCAGCAACTTCTGAAAATATTTGCTCCATCTATCTGAAGCCCTGTGCACTAATTGAGAACATGGATAAATATTAAAGTTGAATATTTAACCTCAAATAAGAAAGAATAGTGATAAAGGGATGGTAGTTGTTTTCCCAAACAGTTTTTCCATTAAGTAAAATATGGAAAGTAACATCTAATGCCACCTCCGTGATTGTGGGCCTTTGATTGTTGTTCCCTCCTTGACTTCTTTGTAGCCTTTATTCTTTCCATATAATTTGTTTTGACTTGATCAAGGTAAAAGAGAAACATGTACAAAGTGCCATGCAAGCCAGACTTCAATGAAATATGGCTAAAAATTCATTTTCTCCATTGTAGAAGTTTCCTCCTCTTTTATCAACTGCATGATACTTCTCTAATGAGTTACTGATTTCAAAATTTATTAACTTCTCGAAAACTTTTTAATATGTTACCGTTTCAACTTTCAACTAGAGCTCTTACACCTCACTACATAGAAGGCTACTGACTGACCACCTCGGTTGGAACTCCTTAGAGTTGTTGCACTTTGATTCTGTTCAAACAACATGACTCGGTTCCATCATACACTTCTGGGATGTATATATGAGGAATAATGCACGAAAAATAACAAACATACAAAATACTGGTGCAAATAAGAAAACGTATTATCTTTTTTTTGTTTGAATGAAGTAATTACAAACCTTCCGTGAGGGTCCAGAGCCAGTTCTTGCTGGTGTTGGAGGATCCAACTGTGACACAATCCAGAAAATTTACTTCCATGAGAATGGCAATTCAAAAGAAAAGCATCAAAGTGAACATAAGCAAAGCATCTAGGGATCATAAACAATGAAACATTGCACGGGAAAATCCAGCACATGCAACTAGTGCCCTTCATCAACACTACACAATCACTAAAAAGCCTTTACTGTGAGTACCGTGTTACCAAGGATAAGCTTGAGTTTTCGACTAACATGCTCTTATGTCACTAAAAAGGCTGAACAATTTTCCAAAGACAAGCATCCAGTTGAAATTTTGTTGAAACAACATGGATAATCTATAAATATATGGACTGAAGACCACCATAAATCAGGAGTTAACTAAAAGATCCCTTGTTGAAGCAAACAAAGAAAAACCACCCAACCTCTGTAAAAACATAAAGCAATGTCCTCAGTTTCCAGAAAGCACAGATGCTCTATGCAGTGTAAAGGAAAAGCTTTGCTAAGACACATCTTGCATTTAATACATGCATATGGATGTCTATGCATACAACTTCATGTGATACCTATCGACCTAGGACTGAACATCATATGAAGTAGCTATAGCCTTTATTTCAAGCTAGTAAAGAATGTCTTCATAACAGCACTCAACTGAAAAGTAACAAACCACTCAATGGTTTGTTATGGAAAAGAGAAGCGAAAGGATGAGTTCACATAAAACCATACCTCATCAAACTTCAAAAAGTTTTGAGTATCTAGCTCTCCGTTGACCTCTGGTTTAAACGCTGCCTCCATTTCATAAAGTTTATCCCATACAACATCCTTGAACCAAGGATGAGCCTGACCCAGTCCAATTACGATAAACATAAGGAAGAACAAATAGTTGAAAGAAAATAAATGAATTTCTAATAGAATCAACACCATACTTTTATTTGGTCCGCCCCTCCAGTACCTAGCCTATGTTCAACATCACATAGCAACCTACAGATAAGATCCTTTGCCTCAGGTGTCAATCGTGCCTCTTCTGGAAATTTTAAGTGATTTTTCCAATGCACTATCTGGCAATCATTAATGAACAGTGTCAAAAAAATTAAATCTCACATTCACTTAAATCGAAATGTATCATATATGGTACCTCTAGAAGATGGTGAACTAAGTGATGATTGAAGAGATACTATGGACACGTACAGAAGTAGAAAAATATAGTACATTAGAGATGATAATTTTCAAAAAAAACTAGAAGATGTATGAATTGTACAGATAAACATAGAACACCACAAAAATTGTATACAAGTGTGACATACAAGTGTCAATGTTGCAGCTTATAGATACAAACAGATTTATAATAGTGAAAAACAACAATCATGGTAACTACATAACACTCGTAAAATAAGCAAAACTCACATGAAAAAGTATGACAACATTATATATTGTAGATACTACGTCCTAAGTTTCTTCAAAATTAATCATATCTTAATACAACTATTAAATTTATCAATTTCTTTGCAGGTTCCGTTTCATCTGGTGTTTTAATGAGTACAATCCTAGGTGCATCGGAATTGTAAGAAAAAGTTACATAATGCTCTCCAGTTGATTTTCTTCTAAAGCAACGAAATGAGAAGAGTCAGGATTCAGGAAAGACATTCTCCTAGGCAACTGATAAAGATATTTACTAAAATTATATAAGATTTAAGATATTCACACTTATTGAAAATGAAGACTAAAATTGGAAATAAAGCTTGTGTAAGACCAAAATGGCCCTACAAAAAATAAAGAACATAATTTTGAGAGGGGGAGAGAGCTAGATGTGGAAATCCTAGACAAAATGTGGTAAGTAAAATATGTTATATTATATATATATATATATCATTTTTATTTGTTTGCAACATCCAATTTTATGTGAATCTCAAAAGTCTGTTGTCAATAGCATCTTAGTGCATGGGAATTGAGACTTAGGCAATGCTAGGCAACCTTGTCTTAACGAGTGCCCACCTAGACCCTGATAAGGCACTAGGGAACCTGCCTAGGAAAGGCAGTCACCTAGGCTTTGCCTAGGGGACACTTTGACAACACAGACTGATTATGGCACTAGGGAGTACCGGCAAGGGGAGGTGGTCGCCTAGGCGATACTTCAACTACATTTACAATATATTTATAGCTTCCATGCACACCTAGGATTCTAGGAAAGACGTTGCTTAGGCAATGCCTATGAGACAATAATTTCTTTTATTTATTATGCTCATAAAAATTAAATACATTCATGTGAACAGAAATAAAGATTAAAAATGGAAATAAAATATCGATAAGACAAGACTATCATTGCAAAAAAAAAAAGAGCATAGTTTACAAGGGTGGTGAAGTAATAAATGCCAAAAGAACATGAAAAAACAAACTGGGTGAGTGGCTTAGTAAAAACATTATTATTATATATATAGGGGTGCACACAAGCCGAGCTAGCTAGGTGATCGCGTCTTAACAAGTACCTGCCTAGACAACGATGCAGGTGCTAGGTGTCCCAGGCTCCCAGCTAGGTGAGCCAGTTGCCTAGGCGATCATTTGACTGCCCTGCTCTATAATACCATGACAAACTTCCTATGTTAGTCAATAAACTTTCCAACTTTAAAATATCTCTATGAGCATATGTTCAGACGTTCTTCTATTTAATACTTCATATGAATCAAATCATTGTCAAAGTTAGACAGCTAAACCTCATGCAATAGCTTATAAAATATATTGTAGGACTACAATTAACTCTAAAGAAGGGGTAGGGATAGGAAAAAAAAATGGCAGTTGAGGCAAACACTAAACTCTTTATTATTCTATCACCACCTTTGAAACAGAATACCATAACATTATCCCATCAGATGTCAAATGATTCAGCTATAAAAAACACATCAAACAAAGTTGTATAGTATGATCACCTTTCTGCACGTGGTTATTGGGTCGTCCGAGTAAAACGGGGGATAACCAACAAGCATCTCATACATTATTGCACCTAGTGACCACCTGCAAGCACTCCATTGGATAAGAATACATGAATGGCAAACTATGCGACTAGGCAAGAATATGTATCCTGTTGTTGAGCAGAATGAAGTATTCTCTATGAGCTACTATTGAAACTGCATACTTAACCTCCCAAGTAAAAGAACCAAAAAGAAGAAAATAATCCTCAAGGAATATCTATACAAACCAGAATAAACAACCTCTTATTTCAACAATAACGAAGAAAATAGCAATCAAAATAAATTAAAGTAGCAAGAGAATTAAAAGAAATCTGAAAAGTCATGGTCTGCCAAATCCAATCTGATCAAACACTATACGAACAACCAATCCGAGATAATCCGACATAACCAATTGGGGATACATCGTCAAATGCCTTCCTATTCTTCTCCTTCCATACCCCCAACAGATGGCCCCCCCACATAATATTTTACGCACAACAAAGTCCATAGCATAGAATAGGGACATATTATTTGGTTTTTTGGTTTCTTAGTACGATTTCAGTTTTCAAAACTAAAAAGGTATAAAATCTATGGATGGGTATCTGGTGTATATTAGTAGTTAGACTAGTATTTAATCAAAACTTGATTGCGGTCACTCAGGAGATCTCTCATGACAAATTTTACTCCAATTGGATGTTCCTAATCATTCAATCGGTTCCGTTTTTGTTTGGGCTGTGTTAGAAAGAAAAAAAGAGGAAGGAAGGAATCATTCAATTTTTCTATGCCAAAAGACAATCAAATTGGATGATCAAACCCGATCGATCTATTGGAGTTCATCATAGAAATCTTAACCATCTATTCTCTCTCATCTTGTTGAATAGTTGGATAAAGAGTGTAGTGAAAAATCCAAATAGAGGTCCAAACCTCGAATAGGATAATTGTGCTAATCTTTTCCCAACAAATTTTAAAGGTGAGAATTGAGACTATCAAACAGTGATTCTCCCTTCTTTTTAATGAAATTGTTGTTACCAATAAAAAAAAATAAAGGTCATTCTCTGTAGAGCTAAACAGTAAAAGCTCATAATATAAATTAAATTTAGACCTTATAGTGTAATCATATAACCACTTTTCATAGATGAAGTGTCCACTGAACGAGAGCAGCAGAAGGAGTGGGAACGTGAGTACAATTCCATAAATGCCGAATTTAGAAGTACCCCATGCTCCAAAGAGCTTGTAAAGCACACATCCATATGCATGAATATTGCAAAGGGGCGACACTCCGTCATAGACAGTGATGGTGCTTTGCCACATCACACGACAATTTGTGGAAGCATAATTATATATTAATTATTCTTCATTTATTTGTATTGTTTCACCTGTTGATTTTTTTCTACAATAACTTAATTATTTTTGGATTTAATTTTCTTTATTTTTATCTCATTAGATCTACATTTTAATGATAAAATGCATATAGTAATCTACATAAGAAAACTGTGTTTTAATTCTTCGAGGAAGGTGTCTAACACATCCCTCATGTTTAACCAAGAACCAACTCTTTGGGCATTACGAGATAGAGAGGGCCATGTTAATAAAAATTGTCGAAACCGATACGTATCAGTTTCACTAGGTCTTGTACGCTTTTTATACAGATACTTAATATTTCATAAGGCATGATTTGTAGGACTCGCCAGAAACCGATACATATCAGACAAGTCTTACTAACATAGTGACGCGTATCGGTTTCGTATGTAATACTTGTTCGAGGCTATCCTTTTATATGGGTTACCGTATAACCTTAAATAAATACCTCTTTCATATTTCTCTCATTCCCTTCATATTCTACACCCCAAAACTCAAAATCATTTTGAGTTTTTGTGATTAAAAACTTGATTTGGGGTTTGAATCAAAGAATTAAAGAATTCAATGTCAAGTTTTTTATTTCCTCAAAACCTCATTTGAATCGATCAATCGGGTAATTTGTTTCCATTCTTTTTATGAAAATCATGTTAATTACAAAACAAATTGATAGATGGTGGTGAGTTTAATGGATTTCAATTGAAATCCATGACCATTAGTTGGTTTAGGTTATTAGGGTTTCCTTTTTCTTTTGTTTTCTATTTTTTAACTAAATAACTATTTGTGGTCATTTTATTTGGTTATCTTCATATTACTTGATTGTTATAATGTTTGATCCTTTGGTATTGGTATTTTAAATAATAATTCTTACTTTTGTTATTAAAAAACAATTTTTTATGTAGTTTTATTGTTGTTTTGTTAATTACTAGTACTACAGAATGTTGTTTTTAAGTGTTTTAAGTTAACTAACATTTCTTACTTGATTGTTTTATGTTGTTTTAATGTTGGATATTTATGTAGTGTTACTTTCCTCTTTAATGTAGTTTCATTGATGTTTTGTTTTAATGTCATTTAATTGTTTTAATGTTTATGTGTTTTTGTTAATAGTTAACACTTAACACATATAAAATGTAATGACTTATATTAAAATATTAGTATAATTTTGTTAACTTGTTATTATTTGTTAAGTAATATTTTTAGTTTTGTTTTAATTTTTGATATTAGTTAGATTTTTTTTTTTTTTGATATATTGTTGACTTGTTTAGTGGCTTATTCTCATACAGCTATGCCCAACACTATGAAAATCTCTACCATGCGCCTTATACTCATCCACATAGAGATGGTGATGATAATGATGATTTGTATGAGCTATCCCGTAGTTCTATGTGGCTTTAGACTTAAATAGTTAACACTTAACATTTTACAGGTATCGATCTTTTTCTTTGTTAATTGTTTTATCTATTTACTTGTTTGGTTTTATCAATTATTTATATTTTCATTCAGTGTGTGTGTTTGCTACTTTGTCTTTGAGTCGCTACCCATGACTTACTGTTAATTTTTATTAGCTATATAGTAATTTAATTGGCTATTGTACTACAATTATACTTGGTCTAGACTTATGTAGAGACCCAAAACTAGTTTTTCTTGAAACTTGTGTACATTGAATGAAATCTAAAGGATTGTGTTCAAAACATTGCACTTAATGTTAATTGATGATTAACAATGTCGAAATATGTTTTTGGAATGTCATGGATGCTTAACTATAGTTTAAACTTGATATGTGATGTATAGTTAAGGTTCAAAATGAAGAAACTGGCCAAACTACATAAAAACAGAGCACACCGGTCGACCACTCCCAAAACCGGTCGACCGACGCAATCGAAATTTTGTATAGGAAAAAATGGCAGAGAAGGTCACCAAGACCGGTCGACCGCTAGGCCACCGGTCGACCACCCCTATGCACCGGTCAACCACTTGTCATGGTTTTTGCCTAATTGGACTTTCTAATTCCAATAATCCGAAAATTAGAAGTCTCTAAGGACTCCTAAGCCTATATAAAGACATTAAGCTCGTGGGTTTTAGGGTTCCTATCATTCTAAGAATTTTAGAAAACCAAAGAAAGTTCAACCTAGGTTTTTGAAGAAATTTTGACAAGGAGAAAGGAGGAAAAGCTTGGAGATTCCTCCAAAAGCATTCTCAAGCGATTGATCGTAGGGAAGCGATCATGTAAGGTATCATGTATTGTACTTTTAATAATGCTATGTTAATGTATAAGATCTGGATATGCTTGTATATTGTTCTCGTGTATTGTTAAAAGAATGGTATGATCTTGTATGATGGAAAAAAGGATGGGATTCATGATTTGGGTATGAATTAAGAGCAAAGATGATGATATGTTATTGTTTTATGATTTTTTGATTGATTATGATCATGGGAATCATTATATGTCAATCGTAGTTAAGGATTTATAATGATGCAATTGTGGTTATGGACATATGATAATGGAATTAGGGTTATGGAACTACAATTTTGGAATGATGATTATGGGAATATATCTTGATGTTGATAACCCTGTTTATATGAATTGATTATGATAACATAATGTAAGTATTATTGTTATATTATTGAGATGTAAATTATGAATAAATTTGCATTATGATGGTTGAATTTCAAGAGGGTAAATACTTAGAGAATGATATCAAAGCCCTGAATTTGTTAACCTTGGTTATATGGGTAGCTTTGGTGGAATTCGATATATTGATATTGGCGTCTAAGGGATAACCCAGATGAAATTAAATCATGACACTCTAAGTACATTGTTCACGGCATGGTAAGTTGTTAAGGACATGAGTCTCACGTGATCATGCATGGATATGGAAACTGACATTAACTCTGGTATGGATCTTGATATCTGGTATGGACCTTGTTGCCTGGAAATTTAACATGGACCTTGTTGCCTAGAAATTTAACATGAACCTTGGCATGGACCTTGGTATGGAAATCTGGTATAAAACCTAGACTGACATGGACCTTGAACCCTGGTATGGACATGGGAACTGATTATTACTATTATGACTTTTCATGCATATGCATATGTTTCACAAGTCTCGTATGGAATGATGGTATGGATATTGCTCTTATGTTTTCCGTACTCTGATTTTGTAAAGTAAGGATATGTATGGAACTGCATGATAAGTTATATTGTTAATTGTACTTTACATGCACTGAGTTTTCGTTTGCTCAACTGTACTTTTATATCGGTAGTTTCAGGAAGGTTTGCTATCTGTGCTCCCGAGCCTTGGATTGAGGAAGAGTATCAGGAAAAACAGGAAGGTGATTACCTCGAGGAGGAAATCAATCCTGATTATTACCCATACTATTGACCTTCAGATAGTTGGCTTTATTTTAGTTGAAAGGAATGTAATAAATTAATTAAGATGTTGCTTAGGTTTTAAATCTTGTACTTGAGATCACTATGGGTGATCAAATTCTTATGTTTAGATTGGTCATTATATCATCGGATTTTTGGTGTTATTCTTATTTCATGGATTACATTAATGAAGAAATTTCCCGTTTCACATTTAGTACGTTGTACGCCTTATATGCATGGTTATGGATATGGAATGCATTGTCACGGGTCCAAAGTCCTATTTGACTAAGGTGGGATTTTGGGGCGTTACACCTAGTGACTTATTTTATTTTATTTTATTTTTTTATTTTAAAAGAATATTGTCCAAAACCGATACGTATTGGTTTCAATTGAGACCGATAGTCTCTGAAACCATTGTTTAAACCCTTAAAGAGGACTTTGCTCACCACTGTGGGAACACGAGTTAGATAGATCGGAACCGCATTTCAATTTTACAGGAGCAAGGTTTGGAAAAGCATCCGTTCCCGAACCACGGATCAAGGTTCTATAGCGGGAGCGACACCATTTTTTTATTAAAAGCGACACCAAATATTGGAGATTCCTGGCACAAAAGGAGTCCATCCTGATAATAATTTAGACCGGAAATTCTAATGTTAACCCAGATGCTACCTTACTTATTCAAGAATAGTACTACGAGGTCAATGAGTATCGGCTATGGGGTGAAAACAAGAAGGATAGATTGGGGGAGACATGCATTAAGTAAGAGGAAGTGCCGCAAAAAGATCATGCACAAATGTGTTGTGAATTGCTTAAAAGAGCATTTGTTCTCAAACGGAGTGAGGTTATGGGAAGCCTCCATGTCATGGAGAAAGAAGATTTAGGTAGTAAATGTGATTGTTAAAAAGACTAGGATTGTTAAAATACCATCAGACCTGGGTTCAAAACCTTTGACAAACAAGGCTTGGATAAGAAAACCCACTTGCAAGAAGCATACCTACTGGGAAAAAGAAATTTTGAATAGACGTACTTGTAGAAAACTCAAATGCTGTTATGGAAATTACGAGTTTTAGTTGAGAAGAGGGTGGCTGTAGTTCTGGTGATGACTTGAGAAGGCTCATTGTTAAATCTACCATGTGAGATACCAAGCCGATACGAGACAAAAATACGTACACAGAGGAAGGAATTTGGAAGCCTTCAGGACCGCCAACTTGTATTGGACCATGGTCTATTGATGAACATTGTATCACAATATGGATGGTTTATCAGACATGAAGAGTACAGGGGACTGCGGCATTTTTCACACTTGTAAGAGCAATAATCTTTACTGAGAAAGAACTGACTGGTGGGTGTACCACTGTTAACAAACTTCTTTACGTTTAAGGAAAGCAAGTAATGCTTATTTACCAAAACTCCTGTTTTACACAACAAAATAAAGAGAGATAAATTTGGAAGTCTAAAAAGTAAAAATAATAACGTAAAAAAATTTAATATTGTTAAAAAAACCATCTAAAGTTTCTCTGACCATGTTTAGCTTCTACAAAAAAATTCAATAACAAGGCATCCCAAAACTTAAAGGTCAACATTCACTTAAATTGAAGAGGAAAGAAAACTAAATGAGCAGAAGGAAATAAAACCTCACATAATTATGAAGACATTGGCAATGTGAAAGTCTAGCACAGAGTACAAATGATTTAAATTTACTAACCAGTCACATTCCATGCCATATCCTTTCTTCAGTAATACTTCTGGAGCAATATAGTCCGGTGTGCCCACTGTGGAAAATGCCTTTGAAGACAAAAGTCACGAAACAGATAGCGTTCAGTGAGATTAAAAAAAAGTAATTGAAAATCTCAACCACTACAGCTAACATAAGGAAAAGATGTTTCAAACTTTACCATCTAATAATAATAATAATAATAAAACTAGCTAAGATGGTGCCATAATGGTAGTTAACAGATCCCATTCTCAGGACTTACTCAGCATTTAGAAATGTTGTTTTTCTTTTCATTTTTTTTGGAAACTAAGAAGGAAACAAAATATAGTAGGAAAATATATATAAAAGCCATGCAGTAAATAAGTTTTTGGACATGTGCCATGTGACACACTTTTGTCATCAATCTGGATCTTTCACATGTTAGGAAAGCCCTTCGCAGGCCATAGCTTCAAAACCCAGGTTTTTTTTTTTCTGGGTATCAAAAACCCAACCTATTCAGTGGTCAAGAAGATGACAATGAGCCACTAGGTACACAATTACGAATCCACCTTACACAAAGAGGGCTCTGCAAAGGCTTACACTTCATTTGGATAAACACACAAGTACACATATAGGCAGCATCTTGTTAGTTACTCAATTCCTGATATTAATTTATTTTTCCATTTAAGTAAATTGAATAATACTTCCACAAAATTTTCAAGATATTGCCAAAATTTGTGACCATGGACATAATCAAGAATACAGATTCGGAGATTGAAATACTAGATTTTTAAGGTAAAGAACAAATTAATCAATCACATACCAGCTTCCTCCTGTTCATCTGCCAATGCTGAAGTTGTTCGCGGGGGCTTTTCCACCTGCTCCCTTTATCTGTATCTGGGAAGCATCCATCGACATCCATTGACTCCCTCAGATTCTCATCATCCATGGCTTCATTTTCATTTATAGCAGATAAAGTTGTACAGTCAAGAGGCTTGCAAAGACCAAAATCAGAGAGCTTCATGTGACCATTTTTGTCCAATAGAAGGTTGTCAGGTTTAATATCTCTGAAAAGAAAATGATAGTACATTAAATACAAAGAAAGATTGCACCTACAGCCCAGTTACATATATCAACCCACTTCACCAGATAAACCTGCCTCCGACGAGTCAGTTAACAGGTCAGAAACAGGTGAATACCAACCTGTGAATGTAGTTATGTTTATGAATGGACTCTATGGCCAGAACACTTTGAGCAATGTAAAATCTAGCCACACTTTCGGTCAAGGTGTCTTCTCTTATCAGCAGAGTCATCACATCACCACCAGGCAGATATTCCATAATTAGATACAAGTACTCAGCGTCTTGAAACGAATAGTAGAGTTTCACAATGCAGTGACTGGCAACTTCTGCTAGCAAGTTCCTTTCAGCTCTAACATGTTCCACCTATGATGTAGAGAGACATTTATTAAGTAGTGTAACCAAGTATCCTATAAGAAGAAATAAAGAGGAGACAAATGATGCAACAAGTTATTATGGTAAATAATTGAAAGAAACTGGTTATGACTGGAAGGAGAATCCTAATTAAAAATGACATAGGGGGCAAGTACAAAGGAGTTGCTACATAATGCATTTACTACATGGTCAAAAAGTTGTAGCAGCAACCATCCTGCCTCCCCAAGTTATATAACTCATATGCCATGACATTGATCCTACATTTTTTTTTCATTGGCAAATCATTAAAATAATGAAAGGAATGAACTACAAAGCAAGTTGACCGAGAGGTGAAAGGAACAACTACAAACAAAGGGCTAAAACAGGAAAAAACTAAAAGGAAACATCGACAAGGACAGGACAGTTTAAAAGCTAAAGAATGCCATCAGCTGCTGAGGCATATCAAAAATCAAGATAATGATTCATGACTTCTAGTTTGTTCTTCTTCTTTTAGTCAAACATGAGTTATAGTTATAAATAGTAAATAGAAATATACAATGAAATCAATAGTAGTATCCCCCCACCACCACTAAAGTCGTATAAGTTTAAGTTGGAAAATATTAACTATCAGAGGTATCTAAGAAAGCTAAACATCTAGAATGCCTACTATGAAAATTCGTAATTTTATCCATAGTTATCAAACCCAGAAAGGACTGGCTGGTCAAACTTGAAAAGGGAATCACACCCTTGGTTAGGCTGGTTCACTTAATGGCCCAAAAATAGTCCAAAAAACAGATATTCAGGCAGTTCAACCATGAACTCTGTTAGGAGTTTTTCCGAACCGCCCAGGTTTGTCCTAAAAAAAAACGAAAATAAAATAAAATTATAAAAGATTTTTTGGGGGCCAATTTGCAGAGAAATATAGAGGGAGGAGAGGATTCGCAAAACAACCCAATAGAAATACAATGCAAAAACCAAGAGAAAGCGCTTGAGAAGAAAAGTTGTAGTGTTTTAAGCTTTTCGCTCTTTCCTTTAACTCCTGCGCATAGTTGTTAAAGGCATCACCTCAGGCGGTTGCCTAGGGGACCAAGTGCTCTGCTGGGATTAGGCGACTAGCCGCCTAAGCGATAATTATTAAAATTTGATATATGTGATATTAAAAATTTATTTTATTTGAATAAAATAGTTTGGCATACAAAAAGGCATGCTATTTTATATACTTCTCATGTATTTTACAATATAATATTTTAGGTTTTGATATCTAACAAAAAATGTTTGCAGATAATAGAAGGAAGAAAAGACGAACGATGTCAAGTATGTTTCTCACATGTTAACCTGTCCTCTCTCGCTCAATAGGCGGACCAATTGGTCTCTCTCTCTCCCTTTGTATGTGGGTGGATCATATGGTCCCATCATTTTTGCATGGTTGTTAAAGGCGTCGCCTAGGCGACCAGGCATACGTCTGGGTTTAGGTAGCCAAATTTAAAAAAAACGGCTTGAAATGCCTCAAATTCCTTATAAAACTCCTAAAACTCTCATAAACTCATATTTAAAGGAGTCTTTTATAATTTAAATAAGTGCATGACCCATAATTATATACTTTACTTATTAATTTTTTTTATTACTTTTTTTAATATAATCAAGAAGAAGGAAGAAAGAAAAAGGAGAGTAAGAAGAACGGCCTCTCCCTCTCTCCCTCATCTTCTCTCTCCCATATTCGGTGTCACATTGATTGTCGGACTATTTTTCTATTTTTTATTCAACCCTACACTTTCCCTCCTCTCTCTCTCTCTCCCCTATTCGGTTGTCACTGTAGACTATTATTTCTTTCTATTTTTTATCGCTCACAATCCCACTCTCTCACCCCTTTCGACAGTCATTGTAGATTATGTTTTTGTTTCTTTTTTATTCCTAACACTTGAAATCCCCATTTATTATCCCTAGAACTATCTCCAAGGATTTTCCAGTCAAAGTGCATATTGACATGGAAATTTTGCAATATATATGAATTGAAGGGCCACTTATTCAAGGAAATGCAACATACATAGATTTCATATTGGGGAGAATTCTGTAGTAAGAAATTCATCAGGCTACACCTCGAGCGTCTCAGGTTACCGCCTCAGGCGTCCATGGGGTATGTCACCTCGTCACCTTGACAACCATGAACCTACGTGTTTCTTACGTCACAACAATGATATAAAACTCAAGATTTCACCCTTAGCCCGAGTCCAAATTCACAAAACCGCTATCTTTCCAAGATTGTGAAAAAACTCTCCTTTTAGACCATAACATCCACAACCCAGAACCACAAATCCTCTAAAGAAAAAAAAAAATGACTCATTCCCTTTTTTGGGTTGGGAAAGTTTGATTCTCTTCAACCTCACCACCATACAGAAAGAACGAAAAAAATGCAAAAAGCAGCATAGTATAAAAGGTAGAGCTTTTTTTAAATCAATGTATCATTTATAATGACATTCTCTAACTTTTCGATTACAAAAATATAACAAAAACATAGATCTATACTTGTCTAAGACAATAGAATTTGTGGACTAATATCAAAGACTACGAGTTCAAACTACCATATCATGTCTTATTGATACATCTATGCTGATAATTATTCTACCATTGGAACATAAACTGTGGGCCTTGGTGATGACAATGGTGTCATGGATTCTAAGCCAACCGCTTGAAATTTGGTGCTTGTCTTGATTTAAATTACTTCTTCAATGAAGTTCTTGTCATTTTGTATTTAAAATATGGTTGTTATTGCAAAAAAACAAACAGGTTACTTTTCCCCAAATTTTCTTAGCAACCAAACGATAGAAAATCTGAAGGTTTATTTTCTTTCCCTTCCAATCTTTTTTTTCCTTTTCTCTGTTATTTTGAATTTTCTCGGTAACCAAACAGTGTAAGGGAATTCAGTATTAGGAAAAAGGATATGATAGCTTTTATTTTGAGTAAAGCACAGATAAAACTCTCTTTTTGATTGAGGCCTTACACAGTAGAAGAAGTCATGATTATATAGTGCAAAGGGTCAGTCATGAAAAGTTAATGAAGAATGTGACTTCCAACAAGCTTAACAAATCTTGACTAATAAAATATGGTAATGATGTCTGGTCTCACCTGTCCCCTGCTAAGCATTTCTGATTTCTTCAACTTTTTCATGGCATAAATATTGCTTGATTTCTTCTCACGACACAATCTAACCTGTGGTATAACAAACCATAAGAACCCAAATAATCTCCGACTTGACAATGCAGAACTAAAACTTAAATAAGAAGCATGAATAAGGTAAACACAACTCCCCAAGCAACAGTAAATTAAATAGATGTTTAACAATCCACCCTAAAATAACTCTTAAGCACTTGAAATTGCACTTGAGAAGAACATGATACTTGGAATTCTACAAGTCAAAAGCAACTTTTAAGGCAAGAACCTCGATTCTGATACCCTATCAGAGGATAGTTAAGGAAGTTACAGGTGGACTACTATTAGGGGGGCGGGGGGGGGAATGAACCGGGGTGAGAACAAGTACCACAGGTGCCTGAGATATCAGATATTATAGGAGAATGTAAAATGAATACAGGTTTCACAGTTACGGAATTGATAAGATAAAAAAGGGACTAGAGTCTGAAAAAGGTTGCGGAAAAAGAATATCTAACAGGTAGACAAAGAGGGGAAGCACCCAGCGATGTTTAAATTGTGAGTTGATGAATGAAAAATTATTTGGTTGAGAGTTGATTAGAGAATATAGTCATTCTGTACTGAGGGCTGACTAACATTTTATATCTAAGTCCTTTTTATTCTAAACAGTTACAACATTTCAGCCATTCATACGTTTCCACATACATCATTCATATGTTATACAAAAACATTAACAATAAAAAATGTAACTATTAATGCATTACAAAATAAATCATGAATGTCTCTAACCTCTCCAAAGGCTCCTCTCCCAATAATGGTTAGAAGCTCGAAATCGTCAACACAAATTTTGTGCCTTTTAAGTCGCATGAACTCTGTCTCTTTCCGCTCCAAATCTTTGATTAGATTGATCTGCTCCTCCTCTGATACATCTGAAGAAGCTATCTTCCTTTCTAACACCCAGCGTCTGCAATGAAATCAAATCATGTCAGGGAATATACCAAGATCTAACTCTAGAATCCAACCAATACCAGCTTGTTCCAGCAGCTTAAAGAAATTTTGGCCAGTATATATCAACATGAGGAACAAGAATACAACGAAAACTTACAAGATGAGAAATACAACTGCGATTTTTATAATAGATGCGAAGATATGCCTATAAAACCACTGTATTAATAAGCAATTATATGCCAATTAAGTACACTAGACTGGTCAGCACCGATGGCCAAACTCCACATATGTTGAGACAAATGAAAATTAAATGAATGAAAGATATCTCATAAAAGTTTCAACATAAACCATTGAGCGTTAGGTGTGTATATATATCATTATGTGTATATACCCATACATCATGCTCAGATTACAAATCTCCTCGGTGTTTGTTTATTCTGAATATAATTATATATAAAAAAAAAAAAAAAACCATTTTAGAGACCTGTTCAACAAGGTTCACTGGCAGAATTATGACCTTATATAACCTAATTCACATATCCCTACGGGGATTCTATAGAAAATAGAGCACTTCCCATGTACTTAACCAACCTAAGCATAATGGTACTTGTTCCTTTATAAAATGCAATGAGCACTGCCCAGAAAACAGGAGCGCTTAAAATATGAAAACCCCATGATTAAGAACCAGTCAAGGAACACTAATTCCATTTCTCTTTACCAGTTAGACTCTTCAACTAAAACATTCAAATTGTGTACATTACATAACAGCGAGGAAAATAGAGTTCATGACACTTAAATTGAAACCTATAATGATGAAACGCAATTGCAGCAATCACTGTACATAAACACATCACCTCCCAGTTTCAATTACAAGTTTCAGATTCATTACTCCGATTTGGGTTTCAATTCGATTGAAAGCATGGATTGAACATCCGGAGAGTAATAACAGAAGCAAAATTAGAGATTGAACAGATTAATTGACGGAAAATGTACAAAAAAAAGAGATCTTGGAATAGGGGAAATGCAGAGAGAGAGATTGGGATGTATGGATTACCTTTCTTTTCGGTCTTTAATGTTCTTCATCTGGGCTCTGTAATGATTCTCGATGAACTGCTTCGCTGCAGCAACCCTTTCCATGGTCAAGCTTGACCCCAACGCCTCCTCTTCCTTCTGCTCTCCCTTGCCCTCCTCCTCGTGATCCTCCATCTCTCTCTCTCTCTCTCTCTCTAAAACCAGTCTCTCTCTATCTCTAATATCAGACTCTCTCTCTCTCTAGGTCATTACAGCGAGGAGATGAATGGAACCTGAGAAACCCTTCTCTGCCTTTGTCCCCCTCATTACCACCACCCTACAAATAAAAACCCAATTATTTCTACTCTCTCTCTCTCTGTCTCTGCAGGCGCGCTTATACAATTACAGGTGGGGGGTCAACTCCCGTGTTGCACTCATACAAACAATATTTGTGTAAACTCTACGCCAACCATTGCTAATCTCCAGTCGTACATTGTGTGGGAGACCTTATTGATGATCATGCTGTATAAGCATGTGATTGGCTGTATAATAATGATGATGATCATGGTCGGCTTTAATTATTTAATCATGTGATAATGATATTGGTAGCAAGTCCATATCGCTGGGACGTTGTACACCCGACCCGTTTTTAATGTATAGCACTATAGGTGACATTGTATCTTGCAGCATTCCCAGCAACCTTACCAAATTTTACTCACCAAATTAGTCAAAACTTACTTTACTTTATTTTACTTTATTTTTTTTATTTTTGCTATTTTAGCTATCCACTTTTTAAAAACAATCCTAGCAATCTCACTAATTTAACCAAAAAACAAAAGAGAAACATTATTTTATCATTTGTAGGAGAAAACAAAAAAAGAAGAGAGATAGAAGCATCATTATATCATTTGTGTGAGACTACAAAAGGGAGGGAGAGAGAAATATTTGATGAGTATTGTACACTTATCAAACCAAAATAGTTATTTTGAAAAGGTTGCTGGAGACCCTTTTTTAAAATTTTTAGCATTTTGGCTCACCAAAATAACTGAAAAGTAGCTAGGAATAAGGGGTGCACTTTGTTGGATTATCACCCCATCGCTAGAAAATAATGGATAATAGTTTGTATTTACAGTTACACATGAACTGTTCTCATGTAATGTAGGCTTTTAGTATGTCCTGCAATATCTTTTTTGAACGGTACTCATGTAATGTAGGCTTTTAGTATGTCCTGCAATATCTTTTTTGAACGGTACATGTGAACGGTACATGTGTTACATATGCAATTGAATTCTCTTTAATTCAATTGCATTCGTGCAATAACTCCATTTGTTGAAGATTATTTAAGTTAGTATTGTAGAAATAAAATTTACCAAAATACAAAATAGGTTTCAAGTATAAGTATCGATAATACCTTGTACGATATCTATATTGATACGAAAAGGATGATAGGTATTGTTTATTAGTTATTTATATTTTAATTAATTGTGTTTACTATTTTATCTTTGAGTCACTTCACATGACTTTATCTTTGGTTAAATTGGTTCTTCAACTTATTTGATTTAAAAAAAAATTAATTTGATTTTTTTGTTTAAAACATAAAAAAAATTATATATATTACCTGAAATCGATACGTATAAGTTTAGTTTGGATCGATACATCAGCTAGTACAAATGTACAATGGTGATGTTTTAACCGCCTCATCTCAAAGACTTGAAAGTCTACCGGGTCGGGAGACACTTTTTTCCTCTGGGGGGGAGGTGTTAGCATATTTTGCAAACTTAAGTGATTGAATGCTATTAATAGTTGGGCCGTCCGATCTTGAATCCAACAGTTTCATGGCACACATGTATAAATGATGGGCCCATATATGCCATGGTGCCGTTGGATTCTGGATCGGAACGCTATCAATAGTATAAAGTGTAAGTGGGTTTTGCATTGGTCTCCCATCCATTTTCTGTTTTGGAGGGTAGCTCTTCTGTTCACTCAAGCAGCTCTTAATGTATAGATGGATATTGGATGGGTTGTGCAATGGGTGTATGCTTCATTCCTTTTGTTTTGAAGGTTTCTTTTTATTGTTTTGGCAGGTAGTTTAGAAATGACTGAAATTCTCTCAAGTTGTAACCAAACTACAGAGGAGTCTAGTTACATCGCATAGGTCAACACGTGTTTATTTTAATATATTTTAATTGTGGTTAAGATTCATTAGCCCTTAAGATTTAACCATCTAACCTTTAAGAACTCACACTCTTGGAACTCATAGGGAAGAAAATGGGATTTTTTTTAAAAAAAATTAACTTTAAAAATTAAAGTTGTTCAAAAGAACAGTTACTTCTGTGACCGTAAGACATTTGCAAAATAACATCAACAAAAGGGTGTTTTCAAATGTTATTTGAAAAAGATTTGGACCTTGGCAAACTCTCCTATATTCTACAAGGAATTCTTGGAGAGGCCTCTACAAAATATCCAGACTCACCCCAATGATACTTCATTCTCAACTGAACAGTGTGGATCAGCATCGGCAGTTTGTTTCTCTTTTTCTTCAGCAACCAACATCATATTTCTATGTGATCGATGCAGTTAGAGAGGATACAAGATCAAAATTAGGGATGTCAATGGGCTGGGTTTGGGCTGATCTGAGCCCAACTAGGCCCGATTAATAAACAGGTCGGGCTGGGTCAGCCCACTTATTAATCTGGCTTAGTTGGGCGCGGTCCGGCCCATTTAAAAAATCATATGAAATTTTTGGCCACAAATTATATGGGCCTAATTGGGCCGGCCCGGGCCTAACTAGGCCCGATTAATAAACAGGTCGGGTTGGGTCAGCCCACTTATTAATCGGACTTAGTTGAGCCCGGGACTAATTGGGCTGGGTTAGTCGGGCTAAGCTCAGTTAAAAGCCTACCAAAATGGGTCACAGGCATTAAACTCCAAGCCCAAGCCCAAGCCCAAGGCAATTAATAATCGGGACGGGTGGGTGGCCTGCCTGGCCCACTGACACCCCTAAAAACCAGTGAACCTCAAAACTACATCAACCAGCTGACATTTTTCTAAGCCCATCCAACAGCCTGTAGGAAATTGAGCCCAAACAGGCTAGGCCGCTAGGGAATTTTGGTCCAAAACGCATATTTTTGAGTGCTCGGGTTATCTCTTCAACACGAGCTCCTGTCTTTTTCAAAATAGAAAAGCAATCAATGGAGACGAATATGGAAGATCAAAGATAGATAAGGAGGGAATAACAGAAGTATTGGAAACAGTTTCCAATCTCAAGCTAGTGTTTGAGAAATCAGACATTATTTGCAGAGCAAATCCTGAAATGCGAGGTCAACAAAAAGACTGCAAACAAATTAAAGCATTGTTGAATACCATGTGTGAGGGGTAAAATACCGGACGGACACGCGTCAGCAGCAGCTTCTTCCACGTTCTGGTATCTCGGCCGGTGGTTGGAGCGGGGGGTGTGACACCCCGACCTGTACTCCGATGGTAAAGTCAGTAAGGGTAGGAAATGACAGGCAGAAAATGCTAGAATCGTCACTGAATAATACACAATGCACTGGAGGCTCTATGCACGTATATCCCGATCTAAGTCAAAGAACTCCCCCTTTGCACTAAAAATCACGGGGTTTTTATAGGGCAAGGGTTGATATGGCCATCGATGACCATAGATGGCCATAGGTGTGCATGCCACGTGTCATTGCACTCATTGCCAAATGTCTTAGTCACATTCGCCGCCGGTTGCATCACACGTGAGAGCCTCCAGAAAGTCCAATCGGACGGGATTGGCCAGTACGCAGAAGTGACCAGCATTAAATGCCAGGACAGTGCTTTCGGCACGAAACGGCGTGTTCGGCACGCTTGTCGGGATCTTGGATCACCTCCTGATCACTTCCCCCTACGAGCCGGTCTCGTTGTTGGCTCGAACTCGGTTACGGCGTAGATGCCTCAAAACACAGCACGACATCGTTGTCGGTGAGACAACGGACTCGTTGTTCGCGTAACGATAGCCGACGTTGTCAAGAGCACAACGTTCACGTTGTGCTTCAGACAACGAGCTCGTTGTCGAAGTCACAACGGAAACGTCGTTATTCGTGAGAACGAAGACGTCGCAATGCGCACAACGGGATCGTTGTACATCAGACAACGTGTGACTCCTATATTTCAAGCACGTGATCCCAACTCGTGAACACGTGTCACTTACGTGAACAAAACGACAGAAACGAGCTCGTCCCACAACGCTGAGCTGTCATACGAATTTTATCCGTTACAATTTGCCCCTTTATGATGCTTGGAACGTAGTTCGAAGCGTCATAAACGAACAAAAAGATCATACCTGGCACCACTCCGGAAGGCGAAACGTTGCGTGCTTTAAACGCTTATTGAGAAGGTCGACCGTTCACGCCAGCTGGCCACGCGTGCGAACCGTCGCGTCTCTTCAATGCGGACAGGCTGTCATCATCGCCACTTTAAATTTCGAGAATGCTTTAATGACCCTGACGGTTATCATACTTGGTGAAAAGACGATCTTGCCACTGCTCTTAATTCTGTAGATACAGGTGTACGCCTCAGATGAAGGGTAATGGTGTACTTTCGCAAACCAGAGACGTCTATAAAATCCCATCGAATCCTCTCTCTCTCCCACCCTGTTTCATCAAGCACTGTTACTCTGTCGAATCTTCTTCTTGCCCGAAAGTTCATCCTCTTCAAGCTCTTCAACGATCTCCCTGAGTTCTTTGGTTCGGTACGCCCTTCATCCCTATCTCTTATTCTCTCTTACTGTTTTTCCATTTCTTTTCTTCTTCGGCTCCCAGTGTGGTTTTACTCTGCGCATACCCTTTGTTCTTGCTCTCTTCCCGACTTCTTCTTTCCACCATGGCTGCCAATGTCCCCGTAGAACCTGCTAGGATGGAGGAAGTTAGAGGCCCTTCTGATGACGAGGCCAGTTGCACAGGTAGCGCACCTCATGGTGCCTACATTGAAAAATCTTCAGTTCTGCGCCAATTCCAGTTGGCGCATCTGAATCGTTACAGGGAACGTTTCGACTTCCCTGCCGATGTCAATCTCCATTTCATGCGAGATGATGCCATCATAGACAGGCGCTCCGCCTGTACCGTTGTCTACCTCTCCCAGCTTGAGGCTGGCCTTCGCTTCCCTCTTCATCCTGTCTTGGATGAAGTTCTGTCCACCTTGCAACTTGCACCGGGGCAAATGCACCCGGGCTTCCACAAATACATGTCCATGATGATCAAATTCATCAAGGACGGGTACCCCATAGAGGCTAGGCATCTATTCCACTTCTGTCATGCCGTCAGATGCCGAGGCAATGACGACGGTCTGTATTCCTATTTCTCGTGGAACAAGAAACCCTACTGTCCAGAGCTCGTCTCGGGCATCCTTGACAGAGAAAGGAAATGGAAAGCCACTCCATTCGTCGTCTCTGGCGGCTGGAAGGCAGAGAATTCCTCGGTCCCCAACGTCTTCCGAGTGGAAGCAGGTATACTACTAGTCATCCGTTGTCCGTTGTGCGCCATTGTCCTGACTACGTTCTCGTTGTACACTGTATCTTCTCGTCCTGCTAACTTCCTCGTTGTACTCACTTTGTTTTCTCTTGTGTGCAGTGGACCCAAAGAAATTTCCATACAAGAAGTTGACCTCAGAGGAACAAGAACTTCTTACTGGTATCCGCCGTGCTCGAGGCGGGGAATACATTAGGTGGAAACCACTCGAGCTCGTCAGGCGGGGCTCCTCCAGTAACCCAGCAACTACTCAACAACAACCACAACAACAGCAACAGGGCGCCTCCCCCTCTGTACCTTCACCGTTCCCTCACCTCCCTGAAGAAGAAGAAGAAGAAATGGCCGACTCGAACCCACCACCGCTAAGCAGGAAGCCCAGGTCTGCTCGTCCTGCAGTTCAGCCACCTCCACCGCCACCGCTGCCGAAGAAGAAGAAGAACCAACCTTCCAAGGGTACAGCGCCTGCTGACCCGAAGAGAAAGATGGCCGCCCCGGCCGAACACGAGGCCAGGAAGAAGGCCAAGGCGGACAAACGCCTCGAAAAAGAGGTCGTGGTCATTGCCGCTCCCCCTTCTCCTCTTGCCACTCCTCCAACAAACCCAGGAGCCGAGGCGACAACGGCTGTGCCCGAGGTTAGCTCGGCGCCTGTCCCTTCTCGAGCTTCTGCTGCCCCAGCCAGCACGAGCTCCGCTGTCATTGCCTTGGCAGCAACGGAGGCTGGCACAACGAGTCTCCCGGCCAGTATGCTGCCGGCTTCCGCTCCGGCCTGGTCACCTGACTTCACTCGGTTCGGCGTGCCGACCGTGAATGAATCGGCGAAGAGCTCTAAGACGGCCGCCCGAGCTCTGACTTATGCGATGAGGCTCCCCCGGGACATCGCTGAGGTTGGCCAACTCCACTTGGCCGATCTGTCCTACGCTGCCTGCCAGTCCGTGGCCACAGTGAGCTTCTCCTTCTCTCGTCTCCTACCTCAACTGTTTGAAATACTACTCCTCGTTGTGCTAACGCCCAGACATCCCTTTGCAGGTGAACGCGCTCGTGCAAGAGCTCTGTGATCGCACCCAGGACAAGCACACCCAGCTGCGGGACGGGATCAACTACTGGAGAGACAGGACGGAGACGCTGGAGAGGACTCTTGTTGAAGAGAGACTCAAGGCGGACTTCGATCTGTCTCAGTCCCAGGCTGAAACGACTCGTGCTGAGGTAAGGCTGGGCACTGCCACCAAGGTTCGGGAAAAGGCCGAAGCCGAGGCACGAGCAGCAAAGGAGGCCGAAAAGAAGGCCAAGCAAGAGACGGAGAACGCTGTTGTACGCATCAGCGAGCTGGAGCATGTCTCCCAAGCTTTGGGTAGACAACTGGAGGAAATTGAGGCAGCCAGGTCGGCGCTGGCGGAGGAGCTCGAGGAGGCCAAGAAAATTCAGGAGGACACCGAGAGGTCCGTGACCCTGAGACTGCAGCAGTATTATCAGTCTCAGCTGGACACGCTCTTGGATGAAGACCGTGCCGAGACCGAGAAGGAGGTCCTCGACTCGCTTCGCCAGCAAGGCCGCCTGAAGGAAGACAATGAAGAGGACGTCACCACGTTCTCCGAGCTTCAGAGCAAAGAACTGATCGAGCTCGACAACGAGCCCGAGGTGCAAGGTGCCGAGCTGCCTCACTTCCTTGAAGGTCCTGCACCCCTCCCTGCCGAGCCGTACTCTGAGTCGGCTGCTCCAGAGCTTCCTCCTGCTGCCGATGAAGTTACTCCGGTGGAAGCTAACACTGCTGAAGTTTCTACCCCTGCCCCTGCTACAACGGCGACGGAGGCTGACCTTGAGCTTGCCTGACCTGCTGTCCCTCCGATTCCCTGCTCTGCTGTCCCCTTGTCCCTTCTTCTGTTTCCGCTTCTGTCTTTTGTCGATGTAACTTCTCCCTTCTCCCTTTATGGGAGTTCACTGACTGTAACTGCCCAGAAATGGGCTTCTGATATGAATGAATCGCTCTTCCCTTATTTATTCGTGTTTGCACTTCTTTCACCTCGTAGCGTAGTTCGATGCATGCACACAGAACAAGAAAGAAAATACAACGTGAGTAGCTGAACGATTTTTCACAGTCCACTGTACCGATGTTAAGGCGGTACTTCGCTATGTGAACGTTCGGATACTTGCGAGATTATAACTATTGTCTGCCAAATAAGCTATTTCGACCAAAACATTACGAGCAAAACACTATGAGTAAAATGTCATGGTCAAAGCACAACGAACAAAACACTACGTACAAGCACTACGATCAAAACACTACGATCAAAGCACTTTTTGAGCAAAGCACTACAAGTAGAGTACTACGGGAAGAGCACTACGAGCAAGCAACATGAGCAAACACTACAAGCAATCACTTATGACCAAGCACTACGAGCGTTCACTATGATCATTCACCATGAGCAAAGCACTAAGACCAACCACTTATGAACAAGCACTACGATCGTTCACCATGATCATTCACCACGAGCAAAGCACTAAGATCAACCACTTATGAACAAGCACTACGATCGTTCACCATGATCATTCACCACGAGCAAAGCACTAAGATCAACCACTTATGAACAAGCACTACGATCGTTCACCATGATCATTCACCACGAGCAAAGCACTAAGATCAACCACTTATGAACAAGCACTACAGGTAATCACAGATCCAGACACATCATCCGCGTAATTCGTTGTGAATGCAATCTGACAAATAAAGTTCATGAGACGAACGCAACGAGACTCAGTTTCGAAGCACATGCTCAGAGGATGTCATTAGGATAAGCCACTAGATTTGCTCAGGTGACATCCTTATATAAGCCACTCGTGTTCGTTGTGAGTACGCTGTTCAGTCAATGACTTTATTTGAATTACTTGCAAAACATTCACAATGTTACACTGATGCGTTAGATAGAGAACAGTATGAACAATGAGCAGGCACAAAATCACATGTTGAAATACAATCACTACGACTATCTAGAATCACTGAAAACTGGCGAGTACAACGATGTATATGAATAGCATTCCACAGATCCTATTGAAAGAATTGCCTCAGATTCATGATGTTCCAAGATTTCGAGACGAGGTTACCTTGCAAGTCTTTCAAGTAACAGACTCCAGGACTTCCCAGTCGTTCTACGATATAAGGCCCTTCCCAGTTTGGTCCCAACTTGCCACTGTTAAGCTCTCTTGTGTTCTGGAACACTCTTCGGAGGACGAGATCACCGACCTGCAGCACTCTTCGTTGTACCTTCTTGTTGTAGGCCTTCCTTAATCGTTGCTGATATCTCCTCATTTGAATACTGGCATCTTCCCGCTTCTCTTCTAGCAGATCAAGATGAACAGCCATGAGCTCTGAGTTCTGGTCTTTCTCTCCACCCTTCTTCTTGCCGTGCCAAGAGCGCACTGTAGGCAAACTGATCTCTGTAGGAATGACAGCCTCCATGCCGTACGCTAGAGAGAAGGGAGTTTCACCGGTGGGGCTCCTTGGAGTCGTTCTGTACCCCCACAAAACGTTGTGCAGTTCGGTGGCCCACTTCCCCTTCGAGTCTTCCAATCTTCTCTTCAAGGCGTTGAGAATGTTCTTGTTGGCTGCCTCGGCTAAACCATTCCCCTGAGGATAATACGGGGAAGAGAAGACATGCTTGATCTTCAATTCGCCGCAAAAGTCGGCAATTATACGTCCTGAGAACTGCTTCCCGTTGTCAGATATGATGGACTGTGGTATGCCAAACCTACAGATGATATGCTCCCACAAGAATTTCTTCACCTCTTGCTCCCTGATACGTGCAAGCGGTACAGCTTCAATCCACCGTGAGAAGTAGTCAGTCGCCACCAAAAGGAAGATCAAATTCCCTGGAGCCCTCGGGAAAGGTCCCATAATGTCAAGTCCCCATCGTGCAAATGGCCAAGGCTGCGATACAGTGCTAAGCTCTTGAGCTGGGGCATGAATCAGTCGAGCAAACCGCTGGCATTGGCTGCACCTCTTCACATACTTCTGGGCATCTGCTTGCATGTAAGGCCAGAAATAGCCTTGCCCCAGAGCTCGATGGGCAATGGTCCTCCCGCCCGAATGAATACCACATATACCTTCATGTAGCTCGGCAAGTACTCTCTCCACGTCTACGGGGTGAACACACTTCAGCAGAGGTCCGCCAAAAGATTTCCGGTACAACTCTCCTTGCACCAAGGTATAACGAGA
Source organism: Tetracentron sinense (assembly GCA_015143295.1). Taxonomy (NCBI): domain Eukaryota; kingdom Viridiplantae; phylum Streptophyta; class Magnoliopsida; order Trochodendrales; family Trochodendraceae; genus Tetracentron; species Tetracentron sinense. The sequence goes on from JABCRI010001382.1 coordinate 39,559, forward strand.
TGCCTTTGACTGAATACGCCTCGACTCCTTCGCGCTTATAGGGAGAACTCCGTCCTGCAGATAAGCCACCAACCCCGTCATCCAGCTCGGGACCGGATTGACGAAGAGCACTTCTCGCTGCGCCTGAAGAGTTATCGAGGGATACTCTTGGAACTCCATCAGAATAGCCTTTGGCTCGTCAGCCTGCACCATGGAAGCCAAATATGCCAAAGCGTCAGCATGCCTGTTCTCGTCTCTTCGGGTATGCCTGATCTCCACAACGGTGAATGTTTCACACAACGAACGAACGAGAGTAGCATACTGCTTCATCCGGTCGTCCTTGCATTCATAAACACCATTCACCTGATTCACCACGAGCTGTGAATCACAAAACACTCTCAGCGTGGAGATCTGCAACTCTCGTGCGCTCTCCAGCCCAAGGAGCAAGGCTTCGTACTCAGCTTCGTTGTTGGAGGCAGTGAACCCAAGACGCGACATTTTCTGCACCTTGATGTTATCCGGGCTTACAAGCACAACGCCCAATCCTGAGCCACTGAAATTGGAAGATCCATCTACGTGCAACAGCCAACCGCTCCACTCTGACGACTCGACCCCCTCCACAACGGCATCACCGCTATCAACTTCAATTGGGAGCTCCCGAGTATTAACAATCATATCCTCTGCCGCCTCCTCCACAGGAAAGTCAGAAAGAAACCCCGCCATTGCCTGCCCCTTCTCTGAACTCCTGGCCCGGTACTGGATATCGAACTCGCTCAGGGCTACGGCCCACTTCGACATCCTCCCCGCCAGCTCGGGTCGTCCCAGCACGATTTTCAAAGGATGCGTTGTGATGACAACGATAGAATGAGCGTGAAAGTACGGCCGAAGCTTCTCTGCAGAAAAGACAAGAGCCAGACACACCTTCTCGAGCTTGCTATAGTTGCATTCTGCTTTGAGGAAGGTCTTGCTGATGAAGTAGACAGGCTTCTCCACGCCATCGCAACATCTCACCAGGACGGAGCCAAGGGCTTGCTCTGAAACAGACAAATAGAGATATAAGATTTCACCTGGCTCTGGCACCGAGAGGATAGGAGTTGATCCTAAATACTCCTTCAAGGCAAGGAAAGCCCGGGAACACTCCGGGGTCCACGCAAAAACGGAGTCCTTCCTCAGCAGCTCGAACAGAGGTTTGCAACGATCGGATGACTTGGAGATAAACCGGTTCAGCGCAGCAATCCGTCCTGTCAGCTTCTGAATCTCCTTCTTCGACTTGGGTTCTGGCATGTCCAACAAAGCACGGATCTGGGAAGGATTAGCTTCAATCCCCCGCTGACTCACAAGGTAACCCAAAAATTTCCCCGAGGTAACTCCAAAGGTGCACTTCTCTGGGTTGATCTTCAGATTGAAAGATCGCAGCACAGCGAAAGGCTCAACAAGGTCCGCCACCAGAGTACCTCGTACTCGACTCTTCACAACGATATCGTCGATGTACACTTCAACCGTCTTGCCAAGGAGTGATCCGAACATGAGATTCATTAGACGTTGATAGGTGGCACCTGCATTCTTCAATCCAAAGGGCATCACCCGATAACAGAACAAACCCCGCTCCGTTATGAAGGTGGTCTTCTCTCGATCTGCTTCCGCCAGGAGGATCTGGTTATAGCCCGAATAGCCATCCATGAAGGATAACATCTCGTGGCCGGCGGTGGCGTTGATGAGCCTGTCTATCCTCGGCATGGGAAAAAAGTCCTTGGGGCACGCCTTATTGACACCGGTGAAGTCAATGCAGACCCTCACCTTCCCGCTCTTCTTAGGCACAGCCACAATGTTGGCTATCCATTCAGGGTACTGTACCTCCTGAATGAACCCAAACTGGATCAGCTTGTCAACCTCCTCGTTCACCGCATCATGATAAGCTGGAGCAAGCCTCCGAGGTTTTTGCTTGACCGGAGGGATGGCAGGATCAGCGTTGAGATGATGACAGATAACATTCGGGTCGATGCCAGTCATATCTTTGTGAGACCACGCAAAGACATCGAGATTCTCCTTAAGAAAACTCAGCAACTCGAGCTCCTCCTCCGTTGTCAAGCTCGTCCCGATCTGCAACACCTTTGGCCCTTCTTCCGTTCCCAAATTGACAGCTTTCGTGGGCTCAACGGAAGGTCTGCACAACGATGCCTCCGAGCTCTCTTCCACAATGGGAACGGCCTGTAACTGCTACGAAGGCACAACGGAAGCAGGAAAATCGCACTTCTGCGAAGCCAACTGATCGCCTCGGATCTCCCGAGGTCCGTCCTGTGTTGGGTACTTCAACACCTGGTAGTACGAGGACGGTACAGCCTTCATCTCATGGGTCCACCAGCGACCCAAGATGGCATTGTATGGTGACGGCGCATCCAGAACGGAAAACCTGGTCTGAAGGACAACGGGGCCCGCCACAACGGGCAAGACGACGTCGCCTACAGGCTTCATCGAGCTGCCATCAAATCCATACAAGGGAGTCTGAGCAGGGATGAGGACGGAAGGGTCCAGCTTCATCTGAGTAAAAGCATGAAGGTACAAGATGTCTGCTCCGCTCCCAGAATCTACAAGCACCCTCTTGATGTCGAAGTCTCCTATCCTCATGGTGAGAACGAGAGCATCATAGTGAGGTCGGACCACCCCTGCCAAATCAAGATCAGTGAAGGTGAGTGCCTGCTCAACGCTTCTGCTAGGCATCTGCACCTGGCACACTGCGGCCTCGTGTGACAGCTTCCTGGCCTTTGCCCTGAAGTTCCTCTCCACATCAGCTTCAGGCGTTTGCACGCGGCAAATGACATTGATCGTGCCCAAAGAAGCTCCTCCACTGGTACTGGGATTGTTGGCGGGTTCTCTTCCACGAGATTGGGACATCGGCTCCCTGGTACGCTCCGCCCCGCCGTTGTTAGGAGCGAGATACTCTCCCAAGTACCCCTCCTGAACAAGCCTCTCTAAATATTCCCTCAGAATACGGCACCGGTTGGTGAGGTGACCACGGCACTTGTGATAATGACAGTACTCATGCACCCGTGGTCCCGATGTGATATCCGGCACCGCCCTCGCCGGCCACTCAAAGTATGGCTGATCCTCCATTGACTTCATGATGGTCGCCGGACTGACTGTGAAATTGATGCGTGGGGCTCGATCTGTAAAAGATCGCCTCTCACTAGGCTGCACGCCTCTCTCGTGCTGTACTTGAGGCTGCACCTGGCGTGGCTGATACTGCTGCCTCGCCTGTTGGTCATTAGGACGTCTCTCCGTCCTGTTCTGATACTGGTTAAAATTTCTCTCCAGCGGGCGCCGATCCGGCTGATCCTGCTGGGTCACATACACAACTTTCTCCTTCTGCTTCCTTGGTGGCGAGCCCTCAGATGATGAAGACTCGTACCGCTGCTTCTTCTCCTTCCTCTTCGATGATCGGTGTGCCCTCTCCACGACATCCACCATTCTCGCTCTGGCTTCGGCGCTGACACAACGGATACGTCCTCCTCGTACCTCCCGTACTTGGTGGCACGTACCATTAACTCGTCCATCTTGACAGGATAGTCAAGAGCTAAGGACTTGTAGAGCTCGGAATGCTTGGGGATAGCATTCTTGAAAGCGGCGATGCAGCTCGCTTCGTCGACTTTGTCAATATCGTGGACTTCATCGGTGAAACGCGAAATGAAGTCCTTCAAGGATTCGGCCGGCTTCATCCTCAAAGAGAAGAGAGTATCTGCACCTGCCTTCTTCTTCTTATTGATGATGAAGCGATCAATAAAGGCCGACCTGAGCTCTGAGAAGTTGCTGATGGAGCCAGGAGGTAGGTTCCGAAACCACTTCGATGCTGCTCCCGACAGGCTGCTAGGGAAAGCCTTACAATAAAGATCATCATCTGGGTTGCGAACAGCCATCGCATGCTTGAAGTCAAACAAATGCTCCTCCGGATCTGTCTTCCCAGTATACATGGAGAAGGTCGGAGTTATGAACTTGGAAGAAGTATAAGACTGGTTGATAGCATCCGTGAAGGGAGAGTTCTCGACGTTGTCCTTTGCTGTCTGGGCGAAGTGGTCGGGAATCCCTCCCTTCATGCTCTTAACGCGAGCACCGATTAAAGCCTCCACCTCCTTGGCTGTTACCCAAGTCTTCTGGGTGTCCGCACCTCCGGTACCCACTCTCAGGTCCTCTCTACCTGCTCCTTCTCTGAAATCCACACGATCCGAAGGGATGCTCTGCTCTGCCCGAACCGGGGGCTGCCTTACATCCCCCTCAGTAGGAAGAAGCACAAACCTGGTCTCACGGTTCTCCGGGGCAGAAGGAGAAGAAGAGAAGTCAAACTGACGTCTCAAGGAAGGCCTCTGCAGTGGCACCTCCTCCACCTCGAGCCTGCTATGCTCGAACGCCTCCAGCCTCGCTTGCATCAACTGTTGCTGCCTGGTGATTTGATCCAGAACAGACTGCTGCAGTTGCAGCATCGCCAAGACGCGATCTGAAACAGAGAGTTCAGCAGGGGAAGGTACGGTCCTCTCTGGTTGCCCAGACGAAGGACTGACTCCAGGATTATGCACGATAGAAGGTATGAAAGAAGTGGCGTGAGGGGTTTGATCCTCATGCCCGAGAACTTCTGACTGGTCCGCCATAATCGCAGAGAGCAAAGGGGAGTCCGTTTTTTATTTCCCACAGACGGCGCCAATTTTGTGAGGGGTAAAATACCGGACGGACACGCGTCAGCAGCAGCTTCTTCCACGTTCTGGTTTCTCGGCCGGTGATTGGAGCGGGGGGTGTGACACCCCGACCTGTACTCCGATGGTAAAGTCAGTAAGGGTAGGAAATGACAGGCAGAAAATGCTAGAATCGTCACTGAATAATACACAATGCACTGGAGGCTCTATGCACGTATATCCCGATCTAAGTCAAAGAACTCTCCCTTTGCACTAAAAATCACGGGGTTTTTATAGGGCAAGGGTTGATATGGCCATCGATGACCATAGATGGCCATAGGTGTGCATGCCACGTGTCATTGCACTCATTGCCAAATGTCTTAGTCACATTCGCCGCCGGTTGCATCACACGTGAGAGCCTCCAGAAAGTCCAATCGGACGGGATTGGCCAGTACGCAGAAGTGACCAGCATTAAATGCCAGGACAGTGCTTTCGGCACGAAACGGCGTGTTCGGCACGCTTGTCGGGATCTTGGATCACCTCCTGATCACTTCCCCCTACGAGCCGGTCTCGTCGTTGGCTCGAACTCGGTTACGGCGTAGATGCCTCAAAACACAGCACGACATCGTTGTCGGTGAGACAACGGACTCGTTGTTCGCGAAACGACAGCCGACGTTGTCAAGAGCACAACGTTCACGTTGTGCTTCAGACAACGAGCTCGTTGTCGAAGTCACAACGGAAACGTCGTTATTCGTGAGAACGAAGACGTCGCAATGCGCACAACGGGATCGTTGTACATCAGACAACGTGTGACTCCTATATTTCAAGCACGTGATCCCAACTCGTGAACACGTGTCACTTACGTGAACAAAACGACAGAAACGAGCTCGTCCCACAACGCTGAGCTGTCATACGAATTTTATCCGTTACATCAATATTATTGATAGACTTAAATGATTTACAAGGACCCATAGAGGTTTCAGAGAAAACTTCAATCATCACACTTTATTATCATACTCTACACTAATCAGAAAATGCACTCTTTTTGGTATACGGATGGGCCCTCGACTGTACTGATCCTCGTTCTATTCAGCACACTCGCATAAATTTTACTGAGAATCCACCCGCCTTTTCACCTGAAGGCTGAGACAATGTAAAGCAATTCCTATGATTGTACAATTAATTCAGCTTTAACCGATCTTCCTTTCTCTTAGTCTTCTAAAGCAACCAGCTCCGTGAGAACCAGTACTGTAATGGAGATCTATGAAACCCGTGGCAAAAGATGTCGTAAGAAATACAAAGCAGTGTCATTGATGCTACATGTGCGATATCCACAGAGTTCTACATTGCTTTCTGGTAAACCATACAATCTGATATGGAAATCCTCAAATACACAATATTGGTTTTACAAGGAACAACTGTTTTAGAACCTAGAAAATATTATATGGTTTTTGAAAGGAAAGAAATAAGTGTACAACTTAGAAGAATAAGAACAATATAACTTAAAGAATTAGACTATTTCTCGTTCGTAATTTGAACAATTTTTGTTTCTTGATTATGGAACAAATTCATACTTAAGACTCGATGACAATTCAGACTTGTGGATTTGGTCGAGATTATTACTGAGTTGATGCATCCAGCAATAATTTAGAGTACTGATAACTTAAACTGAATGTGGCATCTAAGAAAGACACTTCTATTGTTGGTTTTGTAGTTGCGAGTACAGTGTAGAGGGGAACTCTAATGGTGATCCAAGATCAACATGTAGCTGATCTGCTTGATAATAAAGCATCAAAGATGGTAACTAGTAAGGTTAACCATATTAGATTTATTTGATAATTATGTTGATAAATGTTTAAGAAAACCCAAGGATTCATTACATTCGTGCAAGGTTTGCTTTGACTCAATCCAATAATTAGTGATGGCTCTAGAAATCTATACCTAGCACGCCTTCCTTTTCAAAATTTACAGAGAGCTCAATGGTTCTCAAAATGTATATCTCATATATAACAAGGGACTTAGTTTGACAAACTTAGGGTTAGTAGTAGATCTTTTGGTTGGAAAATAGTCATTTCGCATAAAATATTCATGAGAACTGCAAGCTCAACTTATCTACCTTTAAATTGCCTCAAAAGGGTTAGAGATGTGGGGGAAAAAGATGCGCGGAAACGATTGCTATCAAGGGGTATTCACGAGAAAGATATGATAAACACACAATACAAAAGATATATTGTGGTTCATCCTTCTAAGGCTACGTCTACACTACAAACGGTCCAGATGTACTTCCACTAATAAAAGAGAAGATTACAAGAAAGAAGATAAACAAGAATACACACGCTCAAGGACTCTACCACAACCCTTGAAAGTCTCTCACACAACCCACAATTCTTTATTCACTCTCTCAACCCAAATCTGACCTAAACCCGAATCCTTTTAGGACAAAGTAAACACAAAACCCGAACCAATACTCTCCACCATGAGAACACTCTCCTCTCTTGAGAGCTAACAAGAGCTTTCCATGGGAGATCTCTCGTTCTCCATGGAAGCCCAACCCATACCTCACATCTTGCTTTCTCTCTCTCTCTAAAGGTTCTTACTTTCTAGGTTATTTTAATAAGTCTCCACCCTAGGTTTATTTATAGTCACAAAAAAATCTCACTCTAATTAGGACTTTCCCAAAACTCATCTCCGTGAAAGAGACAACTTCCAATTTCAAAATAGGAGTCTCCAAAAGCAACTCAAAAAACCAGCTCGTCAAAAAACGTCGGCCATCCATCTATCGGTCATGCTTGGCCGATCGATCGCCCATGTTGGGTTTGCCCTATTCAAGCCAAAAAAACCTCACAAGAGAATCATAACTTTCTGTTTGGGAGACAATCAATTAAGCTGTGTTTATACAAGCTTTTTGCCTTTGAAAGGTGTTGTTTGAAACTCAATTTCATCTGGAGGTTTTCCACTACAATTTAGAATACAACCTTGATAATATTCTCTACAACCCTGGAGATAATCTTCTCATAACATTTTCATCAATACTATTGGAATGTCTGGCACTTCTGAGTTGCTGATAGCATCCCTCATAACGTTACCAATGAAGCATACACCTTCTTCAGGACCTTGGTTAAAACACAATATTTATAATAAATTGCAATCAATGACTAAACATTTTAATTAGATTAACTTCCATCAATTTGATCAATTAGAATCAATTTCCAAATGGTAAAATTCAATCTTCACTCCATGTTCCTTGACAATAGCTACAAGGGAGTAAAATCACTTTTCCCTGCACAATTAAGTGAACTTTCCTTCACTTCTCTCCAACAAAAGGAATTAGCATTGCATTCTGAGATGATTTACTACATAGAGACCTCCTATCAAAACTGCAAATCTGCATATATATATGTGTTAATTTGATTGGTCGGTCATTAAATAAGAGTTCTGAATATCGGAATATGAGCATCCGGGTAACAGAGGATATTCGGCTTAACAGGCCACACAAAGGTCCTTCAACATGTTAATGGTATGTAATGCCAAGTAGGGCACATTGAGGGCATTGATGGCTACCAGATAATTGTGAGGGGATTACACAGACCAATCGCCATTAGGCAGAATATTAGATTTTTTGGGGGTACATGAATCACTATATTCGGGCACTTGAATCGCACTACTAGCTAGCATTGTCACAAAGTTGAGAACTATTAGAAAGAATATACCATACAAGTGGATTAGAAAAGTGCAGCACCATTAATCAAGAGACACCCTTCATTTTAACATTGATACTCATCCAATCCAATCTCTAATTTTCATGATCTTCACGAGTCTCATAAGATCTATAATTTTACTGAGTGTCCATGTATTTAAAAGTTTTTCAGTGGATAAAGTGATGAACTCTATACATGTTGAATTGGATCCCTAGTATAACCATAGCTTCTTTGTTAGATCTTTATTTTGTGATATTTGATTCCTCAATGGCATCTAGATCTTCATGTTCTTGTTCATGATAGATATGAAATAAATGGGTTTGTGGTCTTCTTAAAATGATAACAAAACTGCACGATTAGGATCGAAAGAGAGATAATAGTAATATAAAAAGGAGAAAATGGAAGCTTTTACTAGCCTAATATTCACGCAAAGAAGGCGCACTAGAGAATGAAATATTTAGAGAAACCAGAGAACAAAGAGAGTTCCATGACAAACCTCTCAAAGCTTCATCTTCTTGAAAACAAGAAGATCGACAAAGAGCTGATCCTAGCCATGAAATGCTTACATGTCTTCGCGTCTAAGCTTGTTTAAAAGTGCTGTGATTAGGGCGTCCCTCCTTTCTGCCCTCGCTTCTTCTCGAATCAATCTTTGTTCGTCCCTCTCCCTCCACATCCTATCCATCAACAGCCTCTCTTTCTCCAAACCCTCCATGGCTTGTCGCCACTCCATTTCCTTGATCCTTCTCTCCTCTTCTCTTGCCTCTGCAACTTCTCTCCATTGCACCTCCATTTGCATTTGTTTCCCCATGAAGTCCTCCAAGATCTCTTGCAAATTATTGTTATTACCAGCATTTCTAGTACCACTATTCATATTGCTCTTACCCTTTCTCTTCTTCTTACTGCTACCCTTTTCGCCATCGCTTTCTTCGTTGTCTTCTTCATCATCCGACGATAATAACACCCCTTTTTTCTTCGAACTACTACCACTGGCTCCACCTTCGGCCTCGATCCATAGCATCCGTTGCATCCTCGCGGTGAAGATCGCCTGCAGCTCGTTATAGAATGGGAATTGTTGCCGCATATTCTCCGTCTCCATGGTCTCACATCCCTGAATATCACAAGGGAAGGAAATATAAAAACCATGAAGGTGAGTTATATATCATTAGGGATTGTGACACCCTCCATTATCAAAAAAAAAGAAAAAGAGAGTACTTATATATCATGGGATGAATTCTATATATATGGAGGATCTTTAGACCTTATATCGTGTAACGAGGTTTTTCCACTTGCACTTGCACTGATCTGCGCTTCGATTGTAACCCTTCTCCTTCATCTTTGATGAAACAACTTCCCAAAGAATCTTGTTGCGTTTGGTCTCCATGAAGGTTCGATCGAGCTCCGCTCGGATCATTAGGAATTCCTTTGTCTCTTGAATACTCCATTGAGGGAAACGGTCGTTTGTATCCATATTAACAGTATGGTGATGTCCCTCCATGACACATACACAGAGACAGATCAGAGGAGATGAACTGCACCAACACACATACAGAGAAAGGGATATTAATTTTTTTTTTTACCCTCACAGAGAGAGATAGAGATTAATTGATGGAAAATTTGGGGATGAATTTCCGCCACCACAGAGAGAGATAGAGATCATGAAAAGGTGGGCAAGAATCAAGATAGCTAAGAAAGCTGAGAGAGAGAGAGAGAGAGAGGTTGTATATGAAGGTGGTGGGAAAAGAGGGTGTGAAACGGCTGTGTTTGAAAGAGAGCGTTTGTTGTTCTTGAGATCTGAGGAACTGAAACTAAAGAGGGCAGTATTCCAATCTCGTCTATCTGTCTACGCGGAAACACACAGTTCTCTCTCTCCCTCCTTTTACTTCTCCTGTTCTCCATCTGTTCCCATTGCGTTTCAGAGTCGTCACGCGTACGACTACAATGACGACCACCACCCTTCATCCGCTAGTGGCGGGACTTTTATTCCCTGCGACTCGTTTTATGAAAAGGAACTCGTAGCCCCATTCGCTATCGTAGCACACTCGCTCCAATTTTAAAAAGGACAAAGACTTGTGGTAGGTCCTACACCTCTGAAAAAGGGCAACTCTGCTTGGGGAACCTTGGGGCTGAGCACTCCCATATAGAAAGTAGAAACTTGTTCTCAAAGCTTTTTTGTTTTTTTTTTTTTAAGTTTAAGAAATGCTAACTTTGAAATTTTTGTTTTCTTAATATTGTCCAAGGGTTAGCAAATAGCAATGCTGGAAAAAATATCAATTCTCCCTTAGGGCTAGGACTCCTCTTTTAATTTAGGCCGTATTGGGGTGGGACTTGGGAGTGTGAACTAGCAACACCTTGTTGCAGCCCAAAAGGCTAAGGAGGCATGCCATCAATAAGAGAAATGCTAGCCCTAGCAGCCGATTTTAGTAACAAGTATCACTTTTATTTTTTATTTTTTATGTATTACTCTGAGAATCGGTATAAATTATTTATTTTTCTTTTAAAAATATGTTTCTTTAAACCTGCTAAAGGATAGTAATACCACACACATGTTGCAAATACAGTAAGAATTTAGAAATTTTTTTTTTAATTGTATCATGAGGGAGACTAACATTCTTCATAAAATCATATAAAAGAGGAATTTTTTTAAAGAGACGCGTTGCAGTAAAATTATTTCTTTTGAATTTTTTATTGAGAGGGACAATTATCATGCCTGTCCCCGTTTGGGCTACAACAATGGCTGGTGCCAATTCACACTGTGGGTGGGGGCCAACCAGCTTTCGAGATGGTGTACGTGAAGGCGGTTTGGTTTAGATATGCAAGCTTTGCATGGGAATTCAATATATGTAATTATATCTTTCTGTGGGCCGTTTATTATTTTAAGCTGCCTTCGCGGAATTGTGGTCATGGTGCACGTGTTCCTCTGCTGTTTCTTATCATCTACGTAGCTCACACGCAGGACCTGAGAGAGCATCTTCAGCATCCACTTTGAGGGCTGGACCCACCATTCCATGGCTCACAGTTCACACGTGAAGAGACCTTGTATACAGGACCCGATTTTGTATGTGGTAATATAATGTTCATTGACCGACTTCTTAACCATCCAGTCTGTTGGATGGTCAAAGAAACAAAACCATATGTTAGACCACATAATGAATCAGGGATGTTGGACCTTGACTTCAAGGTCCCAAAATCAGGTGATTACCAACCTTAAAATCCGCTCATTAAGGGCACACTAATTTTTTTTTAACTTTGTTAAAAGAGCAGTGATAAATTAAGGTTGGACCTCATTAGTCCAAGCCCCCACTCTTAAATATGGTGAGTATTTAAGAGGGAAGCTTGAACCAAAAAGTACAGTCTTAGGTTTGCAAATAGATATCCCAGTACATCAACTATTTTCCATTTTAAAATTGTATGCATGTAAAATTTTAAAATCTTAATTTTTTATTATAAATTAAGACATATTATATAAGTTCTTTGAAAATTATCCTAAGACAAGTTCTGTGATCCTACTGACAAAGTCCTTATGATCCTAAGTTTCAGACCGTTTGATGGACAGAGTTTTTCTAAATTATAAAATTAATGATATACTAAATGAGATCCACCATATTACTTTTGTGTCAGATTTTTCTAATGCCACACAGATCTTGCACCGTTGCACGCTAAATGTAAGCAGACAAATCATTTGTAATTGACCTTGAAATTCCCACAAAAACCTTCATTTGACTCTGGTTACAACTTTAATTTTAGAGTTAACGATTTCAAAACTTTTTAATTAAGTTGTTTAAATGGAAGACGTGTTGGGATCGAACCGAGGTGACATTCCAAACCCAACATAATGTAGTGGTAGCCACACAAATTAATACATGCATGATAGGTTGCAGATCATATGGAATGTTATGATTCTGCCTTGTATTCTGGTTGATTACGTCTGGGTTGTTTGAATGATAATTTCGTAATTTTATATCTTTGTACAATACGTTAAGAGTTTTTATTAGAAGAGACCGAGGCCCTAATTCCATTTTCAGGAAAATAGATGTGGTTGGTTACTGCTACGAGTAGGCCTGAAAGTAAGGCTAGCACTCCTTTTATTAAAAGAACCCCCTGTTTTTTTTACAGGAAATAATGAAAACATCTCTCATTGACAGTGGACAACTGTATATTACTGAATTCCAGGGAAATCTGTGTGCAAATCTTTGTTATTAGTGTTCTTGATTTCATCATTCTTTTCTACAGGTACAAAAAATTAAAAGGCAGCAAGACAGACTAGTGAATTGTCAGAGACTCAGGGAGGATTTGTTCTCCAATGATTTTTGGAAGCACTTATGGTCATGTCAGCTACTAACTAAAAAGATTAAGCTATTGCTATATATGGAGGAGAATCTGAAAAAGTATAGCCCCAGTCTCCCTGGCCCAAGTTCAGCAGAAGAGTGGATAGCTAGCAGTTAGAGAAAGAACTCTAAATAAGATATGTGAGATGTGAAATTATAGACAGAAATAGGAAAAGAACAAATACACCGAAATCACAGATTTATGTGGTTCCCTCAAGTTGAGGTACGTCCACAAAGTCGCCGAGATTTCACTATAATCTAAAACAAAAGAGAATTACGATCTAAAATGATAGTAGCCGCCCATCCCTATTCTTAATAGTATTAGGACTACATGACAAAATATGAAAATACCCCATAACAAAATATATATAAAAGTACCAAAGTATCCGCGAGAATAGAGGTAGGATGTTGAGTCGAGCCAGGCTCCACACTTCCTATCAGAAGTAGGGAGTTACCTAGCAATGGAGGGGACTCAGACCAGCTGGGTAGAACAAGAAGAGGATCGGATGGCTGTTAGAAGGGGGGTATTCCAAGCCATTTTGCTTTCAGACTCCAAAAGATTGGTTCAATTTCACTTGCTAGATTGATCTAGATTTTAGACCATGGGAGATTTGTAACCTGATATCTGATATCAGAAGGCTTCTTTCTTGTACAGCTAAACGTAAAAGTTTTTGTGCAGTATGCTTTGCCGGAGCAGACGCTTCACGTGCACTCTTTAGCAAAAGCAAGGGCTCGCTATTATATCCTTATGGGGGAAATGATTTAAAACTCTCGATTGTACTTATTACTGAGAGCTGGACTGTTGGATTTTCAATCTAAGGGTGTAAGGCATTAACCGGGCATCATTTAAAGCATGTGTGACATAGAGCCATTGGATTTTCAATCCAACGGTCCACCTTTTGATATTAGGTACCATTGAAGAGTTTTTTTTTTTTTTAATCACTTTCCTTATGTTAATATGTTTAATATGAGATTGAATATCAATAGGTTCTTGAATCTTGACGCACAGGAAATAGAGAGGAATGCTAAGCCTAGTCAGAATAACTTCAAATTTTTACAGACACAAGAATAGGTGCACAACTAGGAGATATTTTAACAAATTGAAAAATAAAAAATAGGAGATGTTTGACATTTGTAGCCAGAACTAAGACTGCACACAAGCCAAGCTAGCTCGACTCGGCTTGGCTCATTGGAGCCAAGCCCAAGCTAGCATTTTAGGCTCGAATGGGTCAAGCCAAACTTTTATTTGAGCTAGATTGTTTATACAAGTCAAGCTCAAGCCATACCCTATTTGATTTAGCTCGAAGCTTGACTTGTTTAAGGCTCAGTTCGGCTCGAACTTGATTCAGCTCGAAATATATTTTTTTAGTAATGTATTTTATATTAATACAAAAAAAGTTAAGAAGTGAAAACATTTTTATCAAAAGTATGAAAAATTAAAGAAAATAATTCCATGAATCAAATTTGAGTCAACCTGAACTTGGTTCGGCTTGAATAAAGTTCGAGCTCGATCAAACTTGTTCAAGCCAAGCTCAAGCCCAAACATTTGAGCTCGATTAATTGAATCAAGCTCATGCCAAGCTCAAGCCGAGATCGAGCATGTTCAAGCCAAACTCAAACATGGCCAAGCTCGCCTCGAACACACCCCTAGCCAAAACGTTGCGTCTATGGAAGATTGAGAAACATATCCTCTATGTTCTTCCCTGTGGTCATGGGTGTTGGAAGGGTAGGATCATTTGATTTGTATGGATGAAACAGTTGTAATCACCGCTTAGAGAAATCCTGACCACTGAGAAGAACACAGAGGATATGGGCCCGGAAGATTGAGACTAGGGATTGCATTTCTGTAGGAAATATTGTCTTTGCATCATGTTTTACTGCCATATGACATTTTTTAGACATTCAAAAAAAATTAATTTGCGGTTGGACCATGCCTGCTATGTTGCCAAAAGTCTGCTTAATCAGTCTTCATTGGCTATCCGATGGGACTAATTTTGGCTATGGGCTACGGGAACTATCATATATATCACGTTAATTCAAGTCATTTCTTATTTTGTAGATTTTTTGAAATGGTCTAAATTGACCTAAGTGTGTAATAGAAAGTTTTAAAAACGCTACTTATAGAATTACCAAAAACAATATTTAATCGAAAAGAAGAAGAAAGAGTGTGTGAGTGCGTGTGTTTTCTTTATTACGCTTTCAGAAGGTGAAGAAGGGATAAATATATATACTAGTAAATATGCACGTGCTTTGCACGTATTACTTTTTTTTTAATAAAACATAATTATTTATAATAAAAATAATAATTATATATAAGAGTGCTAAGACCCCAAAAATTAAAAACAAAAACAAAAGAAAAAGAAAAAATATATATATATACAGAGTTCATGCACCATATCATGCGGCCACGGGACTCCGGAATGTAACTTAGTCTCTTCATTCCCAGATCAACTTAGATGTGATCTCGTCACATTCTAGGACATAATCATGGTATACAAGAGAAGAAACTACACATAAAGGATTGTTCTCACTAAACCATGTTATCAAATCATTAAAACCAAACACATTTATCTTCTTCCCCGATCACTTCCTGCTTGAACCCTTTGATTTTGTATCTATATTACTGAAATTCCCAAGAAGGTTGTCGTACGATCATTAAAACAAGGCGCATCTTTATCTTCTTCCCATATCACTTCCTGCTTGAACTCTTTGATTTTGTATCTATATTACCGAAAATTCCCAAGAAGGTTGTCCTACGAAGCACTCTATTTTGGGGGCGAGGAGAACACATCATCGCACTTGATAGAAAATGAACTTTTAATTCTCGGAACCCTTAAAAGAAATCTTCACCATAAACAGCTTCAATAGGAGGAAGATGACTTTCACTTAAGAGTCCTCTATATGATATGGAGATTGCTTAGCTAGTTAAGATGTGAACAACAAACCTTCTAAACTCAAGTGTATATCTAAAGACTAAATAGAATGAAGTTTTCTCATCACACATGTATATATGTAAATAGAATTCTAATTTAAATAGGATATTATTAATAGAATTCTAATTTGTTCATTGTTTAATAGAATGTCATAGTGAAATTTGTAATGACCATACTATCCCTAAGAACCATTGTAAAAATTAATCCTAAACTTATCTCTTTATTTACTAATATAATGTTTACTTTATCAACAATAAAGTAAGGTGAAGGTTAATTATGTCAACATAAAGTTTAGGTTACTCCTTGTACTTTTATTAGTAGAATGATATATAGGAGTATAGGGGTGTCGATGGACAGACTTGGTGTGAATTTTTGTGATTTTTGAATGGCCCTCCCGAAAAAATTTACAAGAGGGGTTTGAGGCCCGAATTCAGCCCATTGACACCCCTACATGGGAGGTGGTTTTGCTTTCACTGTAACAACACTTTTCTTTCTTTCACACCAGCGTCCCCTTCAGGATACCCAATGGATCATAATCTCTAGCTGACAAAAATATCTTTAGTAGGAAAAAAAAATCAACTATACAAAATGCCTTTAATTTTAATATTGATAATATGAGACATGACATTCCTATTTGTTGTCCAAATCTACTCCTAAAATCTCTCTAGGATTTGAATTAAGATGTGGTTCTAAAGAGTGAAACTTGGCAGCAATGGTTGGTGCAACCATGCTTACCTCACACATTATTTCAAAAAAAAGTATGATCTAATATTTTTATGAGCACCTTCACATTTGGGGTGCGTTCTTTGGCGAGAAAGTGAAAGAAAAAAAAAGAAAAAGAAGAGTTTTCTTGTATTTTTCCTTGCGTTCGGTTGCAAGAAACACACTTTCTCAATTGTGGCAAACTTTCTACCAAAAACAATCATCCATCGTTCGATTGTTATTTTAAAAGAAAATTTAAGTTTCTTTTATGTTTTTTTTTTCAACCTACTTTCTCGCCAAACGACCACACCCTTGACGACTGCACCATTAAATTTCATTCTCTTCTATGTGTATTGTGCACCCCGGCCCTAGTATTCCTATTATTCTTCAACTAACTTGTTTTCAATTTGTTATCACCACTCTCACCGATGAGCGTTCTTACTTTAGAAAGAATGGATGATTTTCAAGTAAAGGAGTATGGAATTTTTGAAATGGTTTCGATTTTTTTTTGTTTGATTGTCCGATTGATGTTGAGAATCCATTTTTTTTGTTTGAAATTGCAATAATTATTTAAGGTTTTCTCAATTTTGTTAAGTCAATAACATAGTTACAAATTGGAAAAAAAAAAACAAATATTAACAGTATTTGAATTATTGCACACAACCCACTTAAGCTTGGATGTACATTATTAGCCCATCTCGTAAATGCTTCTTAACTTATAAATATTATTAATCCTAATCATTAATCAAACATTGATACACTACTTAGGACTATTGGTATGGATGTAGAGTTAGATAACAACGGATTAATTAAATGATTTACCTCTTTTAGTTAATAGTTTGATTTGGTTGTGTAGTTTATATAGTTCATAGATAACTTTGTTTTGTTATTGGTGTGTAAATAAAATATACGAATTAAATGTATGTAGTCAAGTTTTTTAAATGAGATATAGTTTCATCAATGTTTGAGTGGGCCTAGAGTCACCCTTAAATTTGATAACTACCAACTTTTTCCTATGTGTCCTAATTGCTCTTCGCAGCCCTGCAAGATCATTGTTGTCTAAACATGTCATAGCCTATCAGTCCAACGGAACATGATACCCTTCACTTTATAACCACTACGAAAAGAAAGAAAAAAATCAAAAGGGAACAGGTAGCTTAGGCTCAGTCTTTTGTGAACGTTCAAACGTTTGAATATTAATGTTAGGTAACAAGAGTCAATAGTTCTCTGGAAGAAAGGAGAGGGTTTCCCCAACCCTACTTGATGGTATATGGAATTATCGTAGTTTCATTTAATTGAGGATGTTTTTCATTTGTGGAACTTAAAAATCCAAATTTTTTTTATATTTAACTTGAAAGTGACATATTGGTAGAACGTTTGTACTCTAGGAATAAGTTTTTAAAGACATAAAGTAAAAATTAGGCATGAAACAATCAAAATCTAGACTTTAAATGTTACACCAAAAGATGGGCCTTAATGAGATTATAAGAGTAACTCTTATAACTCACCTCTCACAAACTAATGTGTGGCCCTGGCCCCACCCTCCAATCCCCCATGTTTTGTGTTTGGGGGGCCTTGTAAGCAGGAAATCAATTCAAACGGTAGGAAATCTTAAAATAAAAGATTGGATTGCCCACTTACCATATTTTAGGGTATAACAGGCTACCCTAACATAATGATAGGTGCCAACTCTATCCTACGGAAATGGAGTTAATTCACGCTGTTCACACTATAATACATAATGATAGGTGATTCATAAGAAACTAATTGAGGAGTGCTAGAGGTACCGATGGTTAGTTAATTAGGGGTGTATTCCCAATTCCGAGCTCGGAATCAAGGCTTGAAGTTCGCTCGAACATAATTGGTTGGCTCGAGCTTTGAGCTCGATTCATCTCTCTCTCCAACCTCTAGGTACGTAATGCATTATTTTTTGATGATTTTCACAAGCAATTGCACCAAATTTTTTACAAGATTGTTTAGGTACTGTTCTTTTTAGTATGTATTGTGATTCAAATTTTTTTATGCATGGTGTCTTTGATAAGGTTGGTTGCATATTTTGAATACCATGTTTCGTTTAGTTTGCAGGCTCTTGGAACCTTTAGTGTTCTCTGGTCATGTCTTTTTATGAAGATGTGTATTGATTTTTTATATAAACTTTCATTTAAATTGATAAGTGTGTAGTATTTTACAAAAAAAAAATTCTCCCTCGTGTTTAGTTAGCTGAGACGTGATATTGACTTATGCATGCTGCATACAAAATATAATTAATTAAAGAATGACCTTGCATTCATTAATTAACGAATATCTAGTGAAATCTGGTTTGTTTAGTATCTCTTAATTTCGATGACAGAAAGTCTTATAAAGGAGGGGGGGAATGGTAAGACTCAATTTTAATTTAGCATAATTATGTCATGCCGGTGAAGTATGCAAAAATAAGAAAATAAAAACAAAA
>JABCRI010001383.1:0-34112 GCA_015143295.1 Tetracentron sinense
AACGCTCCTATTTCCAGGTTGCCTACGTACCTTTTTCGGATCAGTCCTGACGTAGTTCATAGCAGACTAAGTGCAAGGTGTCCCGATTAAAAGGTTTTTTGAAAGAGAGGTTATCAGGCTCGAAGGTTAACTACCGATTTATTGATATACTGTAGGTGTAACTGATTTTATGGGAAAACAGGTGCCGAATACGGCCTCCTATCATGTCCCCACAAGAAGCTAAGAGTACAACAGTTCTCAAATAGGACCCTAGGCATAATACTTCTTAAGCTTTATCTACGTTGATTGGCTCAGGAAGGTCCTCATCATCCATACGTCCAAGTCGAAGGGCACCTCCCGAGAACTTTTCCCTGACAATGATGGCCTTCGTAGTTTGGTGTAAATTTCCCTCTCGGATCTGGACGATTTGGCACAATTTCCGGAGAACAAGGCTCACCAACCTCAATATCTCTGGGCCTGACTTTCTTATTGAACGCCTGGCCATACGCCTTGATAGGCTTGAAAGTGACTATGGCTTTCAGTCGCTTTTCTTCAATCAGATGCAACTGTTCATATCTGGCTTCTGCCCATTCTGATTCTTCAATTTCTGCTTCCATGAGCACTCGTAATGACGGAATTTCTACCTCAATAGGCAAGACAGCTTCCATACCGTATGCTAAGGAGAATGGTGTCGCACCGGTCGAAGTGCGAATCGATGTTCTGTAGGCCATGAGTGCGTAGGGGAGCATTTCATGCCATGCAGAGTACCTAATTGCCATTTTCTCGATGATTCGTTTCATATTTTTGTTGCGGCTTCGACTGCACCATTGGCTTGTGGTCTGTACGGTGTAGAATTATGATGCTGGATTTTGAATCTCTGGCAGAGTTCAGTCATACCTTTGTTGCAGAAATTGAGGAGCATTATCTGTGACGATCTCATACGGAACCCCATATCTGCAAATGATATCTTTCTTGAAAAATCGTTGAACAACTGAGGCTGTGACATTAGCAAAAGAGGCCGCTTCAACCCATTTTGTGAATAATCAATCGCAACAAGAATAAAACGATGGCCGTTTGATGCTTTTGGCGTGATGGGCCAATGACGTCTATGCCCCAAGCTGAGAAAGGCCAAGGTGCTAGTAAGATTGTGCAATGTAGTAGGTGGTGCATTGATTTCGGTTGCGTAAATCTGGCATTGATGACATTTTTGAACATGACCGACAGCAATCGGATTCCATAGTAGTCCAATAGTACCCCAATCTAAGAATCTTCTTTGACAGCATTACCCCGTTCATGTGGGGACCACAAACTACTCCGTGAACCTCTTTCAACCCACTTGTGTTGCTTCCTTTTTATCAGGCATCTCAACCAAATCAAAATTGGGTGACCTCTTGTATAAACACTCCTCCTGAGAGAACAAACTGAATAGAGAGTCTTCTGATTGCTCGACGATCTGTTTTGGTGGCTTCCAGAGGAAAAGTGCCATCATCCAAGTATTGCTTGATATCTGTGTACCATGGCTTGTCATCTGGCGCTCTTCTATAACTAGACAATAAGCTGGCTGGTCTTGTTGCTGAATCTCAATAGGCCAAATTAGACTCCCTTTAGGAAACTTAACCATTGCAGCTAAGGGTCGCAAGAGCATCGGCGAATCTGTTATGCGTCCTGCATCTGTGATTGAAAGTGATTCTCCTGAACTTAGTGATAAAAACATTAAGGCATGCCAGATACGGAATCAACTTTTCTTCCTTGATTGCCCATGACTCATTAGCTTGACAAATTACCAGTGATGAATCACCATAAACATCAATCTCTTCTATGCCAATACAATGTGCCTCTCTGAGTCCAGCTATACATGCCTCGTATTCTGCAGTATTATTTGAAACATCTGAACTTTAGCTTGACTGAGATAGGAAGATGAGCTCCTCTTGGCGAGATTAAGACTGCTCCTGCCCCATTCCCGTGTTGGTTCGCAGCTCCATCAAAGTACATTTCCCATCCATATAATCAGGATCTTCTGGTTCTAAACTTAGAATAGCTTCAATCCGGAAACTGTCATGCACTGAACATAGTCGGACGATGGGTTATATGCCAAATGATCAGCAATTGCTTGCCCCTTGATTGATTTCTGCGTCATGTATGTGATGTCAAATTCTGATAACATCATGAGCCATCTAGCTGTCTTCCTGAAGTAGCAGGTTTCTCCAATAAGTACTTGAGTGGATCCATTCTTGATACCAAAATCACAGGATAGGACATAAGTAATGTCGTAAGCGCTGGGTAGCCCAAACCAATGCTAGACAGTCCTCTCTAATGCATTGTACTTCTCTTCGTATTCATGCAAACGCTTGCTGATGTAATAAATGGCCTGTTCCTTTCTGCCTGATTCATCATGCTGAGCTAGCACACAACCCATTGAAGTTTTTTGGATGGAGATATACATTAAAGTGGTCGTCCGGGTGTCAGAGGGACAAGCACGGGCGGATTGAGGAGATATTGCTTGATCTTATCAAAGGCCTGTTGACATTCATCTGACCAGACTGTCGGCACATTCTTTCTAAGCAATTTGAAAATCGGCTCACAAATCGGAGTAAGCTGTGCAATAAAACGACTGATATACTGAATCCTACCCAGAAATCCTCGAATTTCCTTTTCTGTCTGAGGTGCAGGCATCTCGATGATAGCTCTTGCTTTAGCTGGATCGACTTCAATTCCTCTTTACTGACAATGAAGCCAAGAAGTTTTCCTGACGTTGTTCCGAACGTACATTTCGCTGGATTTAACCTTAGACCAAAGACTCTGAGCCTGTCACATAATTTCTTCAAATCTTCTGGGTGATCTTTAGCCAATGGGATTTGACAATCATGTCGTCTACATAAACCTCTGTACTCTTGTGCATCATATCATGAAATAATGCTGTCATTGCTCTTTGATACGTTGCCCCTGCATTCTTAAGCCCAAATGGCATGACCTTGTAACAGAAGGTGCCCCATGGGTAATGAACGAGGTCTTTTCCATATCCTCTTCGGCCATTTTGATCTGATTGTATCCTGAAAACCCATCCATAAAAGATAAGGTTTCATATCCAGCTGTATTATCGACAAGGATATCTATGTGAGGAAGTGGAAAATTATCTTTTGGACTGGCCTTGTTCAAGTTTCTATAATCAATGCACATTCTGACTTTGCCATCTTTCTTAGGCACAGGTACGATATTAGCCAGCCATTCTGGGTAAGTTGCCACTGCCTAGAAATCCTGCGCTTATTTGCTTTTCGATCTCATCTTTGACCTTCTGAGACCATTCTGGCCTCAACGCCTGAGCTTCTGCTTAACTGGTTTTACCTCTGGGTTCAATGGCAATCTGTGGACTACTAATTCTGGATCAAGGCCGGGCATGTCCGCATATGACCAAGCAAATACATCAATGTAACTTTTGAGGAAGTCAATCATAGCGCTCCTTTGCTCAGGACTCATTGTAGTGCCATCTTCACACACTTAGGATCATCTTCGGATCCGAGATTTATGGTCTCGGTGTCCTCCTCATTAGGTTTACATATCCCTTCGTATTGTTCAGGAGGTCGAGGATCTCTTGTGGAGATTCCTCTTCCTCCTCTTCGTCATACTCTACTTCCAAAAGTCAAGATTGATTTCATGATTAGAGTTAGTTTTATCCTGGGCAATTCCCTGGCAAACCAATAAGCTCGGTCTTAGTATTTGATGGTTTTTTTTTTTTTTTTTTTTTAGATTTTTAGATTTTTAGTGGCTTCAGATCACTAGCCTTTTTGAAGACTTAGGTCATACCATCATGAGCCAAAATTTTATATATATACAAAAGGAAACGAGTCTTGAGACAAAGAAAATGAATTTCATTGATTTTCTGATGTTTTGTAATATTTACAAAGATGCGTAAAGCAAAAGACCATTGACTATTTTGAAATGACTAACAAAGCCGCCTAGAAAATAAAATTTTGGTTTTTCTCTTTTTGACCTAAAGATGAAAAGAACAAATAAAGAAAAGAAACTGGGTCATGGTCTGACTAGTCCGACCTTCTTTCCCTGCCTTCCTCTGGCTGCTTCAATCGTGATGGGATCGGTCCACCATACGAGAGGAGAAGAACTGGCTCGTATGAGTGGAACAGAACTGGATGATGCTTGCGAAGCACTGGAGAGGGTGCACACTTGTTCCTCTGCCGTGTAATCAATCTGGACTGCATCTTCAACAGCGAGTTCCTCAAACAATTGAGCCACTTCGAACATTTCAAGAAACCTTGCAGGATCGTCCTTTGACTGGGATTTGGGTGCATGGTTGGCAGTTGGCTCTGGGTCTGTTTCCTCAAAAGGAAGGTTTTATAGATTTCGAAATCAGAAGGTCTGGGAATACTGGTAGGAAAGGTAACAGATAGGGGAGGTGGGGGCACCGACTTTACTGATGATTTTCCTTTTGTCAGCTTGTTCAAGAAATCTTCCAACTCTGGTTTGTACCCTATTCCGAAACGAGGTGTGTAGCGAGGTGCTACATACCGTTTCTTCATTCCTTGGTGGTGGGCGCCCAAACCCAAACCAGGTCTGTACTTCATTTTAGCCATGATCCTCACCGCTGCCGGTATATACTCGTTTTTCTTGCTTTCCAGCTGAGCAATACAAGTAACCTCCTCAAACTGATAAGTCATAAAAGCTGCCCCTTGTCCCAATTCTTGGACATCCCCAAAGGAATTTGCCAAAGACTCCGTCGGAATCACAATCAGTTGATCACCTTGAATGAACTTAATCCTCTGATGAAGTGATGACGGGATGGCTCCGGCCATGTGGATCCACGGCCTTCCAAGAAGAAGAGTGAAAGAAGCTGGCACATTAACTACTTGAAAATTTGTCAAGAATTCTGATGGTCCAATAGAAATGTTTAAGTCGACATCTCCCAAATTTTGTCGAGTTGAATTGTCGAAAGCTCTAATTGTCATAGGCCTTTTCTTGACATGACTGATGTCCATTCCCAAACCTTCCAAAGTAGTTAATGTACAGACATTCAAACCAGATCCATTGTCTACCAGCACTGCTGAAAGTGTTTTACCCCTGCACTGCACTGAGATGTAAAGAGCTCTGGTGTGTTCTTTATCACTGTCTGGAATTTCCTCTTCACTGAAGGTAATGGTCTTTGGTTCCAGAATCTGACCTACCAGTTGCCCCAAACGTTCAGGTGTTATATCCTTTGTGACATGAGCATTGTTGAACACCCTAAGCAATTGCTCCCGATGATGCTCTGAAGTTAAGAGTAATCCCATCACTGAAATTTGAGCCGGGAGCTTTGTGAGTTGATGGGCAATATTATATTCCTTCGCTTTCTCCAAAATTTTCAACAGCGCAGCATCCTCCTCTTTTTGTAGCTCAGGACTCAGACATTGCTCTTTGCCCTTGGACTTAGGCAGCTCAACTTCTGGTTGCTGGTAAATTCTTCCTGATCTGGTTATTGCAGTGATGTTCTCATTGTCTAGAACGAGGGATGGAGGGGCCGGTAAACGATTGAGGGGATGGATTGGTGCTGGAATATATGGAATTTGAACTGGACCTTTACCAAGGGGTCGTGGAGATGATATAACTGGGGTTGTAGGCCAATCAACAGGGCAAGGGATGGTATAAACGATCCTCTCTTTTTCCTCAGGAATAAAAGGGATTTGTATAGGGCGCTGAATGGATTGAATAGTAGATGAGTGGACTGGCAACATGTGGGGTATTTGGATGGGTTGAATAATAGGGGATTCGGGAGATGACAAAGACTGAGGATATGAGATTCGAACAGGGACTCGGTACGAAGGACGGATAGCATCATCTGTCTCTGACAACCCATCAATCTCTACTATACTACCATCAGACTCGTCCCCGCTCAGGAAATTAATCTGCCCTTGATGTGGGGGAAGAGGAGCTTGGATGATGCTAGTATTCCCAGGGGCGAATTCAACTTTGCCTTGCTCTAAGAGATCTTGAATATCATGTCTAAGAGTGTAACATACATCTGTGGCATGACCCGGGCCTCGATGATATGCACAATAATGATCTGCATGATAATTTCGATTTTGCTTCTCAACTGGGATGAGAGGAGTCGGCCCCTTCAGAGTTACAAGATCCTTTTTGAGGAGGAAAGTCAGAAGTTGGCTTAAAGAGTAAGGTAAGGGAGTGAAATTTCTCTGAGGGTTTCTCACTGGCTGACGCGCCTGTTGATACTGATTTTGCCTTACCGGCTGAGGATTTTGAGGTTGAGGAGGTTGTCGAATCGGTGGAGCAGGCAACATCAAGGGTGCACTGGGTGCAATCCAATTAACTTCTTCTCTTTTCCTGGTATCCTTTTGCCCATTATTCCTGTTAAATGGGGCACCTGACCTTGGAGGTGTATGGCTAAGACTGGCATGTATGGTACCATTTTTTACAGCTGTTTCAATTCTTGCCCCTGTTTCGACGATTACCTTGAAATCAGTGGCCGGCAAAGTTATCATCAGTGTTGAATATGGTTGCTTTAGGGTTCCCAAAAAGGTAGAAGCCATTTCTTCCTTTGATAACTGCACTGATAGTCTTGATGTCATCTCTCTCCACCTAGCGGCATACTCAATAAACGATTCATTATTCCTCTGGGACAGTTGCTCTAGATCGCTCTTTTGAGGGAGCACCTCCAAGTTAAAAGAAAACTGATTGATGAAGAGATCGATCACATCCTGCCAACTGGTAATTTGCTTCTTGTCAATTGCAAGCCACCACCTGAGAGCGGCATCTTTCAGACTTTTCTGGAAATATTGGATAAGATATGATGGTTTATCTCTGTAGGCCATCATATCCCCCACATACAACTGTAGATGCTCTTTCGGACATCCTTTGCCCCCGTATTTAGTGAATTCTGGAACTCGAAAATCTGAGGGAACCAAAGTATCAGAGGAGAAGAGTAGGTCATCCAGAGTTATCCCTGTAGAGGAGGATGATGCCCCTTGCATTTTTTTCATCATCTCTTTCAGCTGACGAATTTCTTCTTGCTGACTCTTGAGAGACACCAATAACTCAGAATCCTGTGGCATTTTCGGATTATGATGGTCGCAATGCACAGCCTCACCAGTTTTTCCATCAAATCGGGTGTAGTCGAAATCACCATCCTCACCCGGCTGATCATGAAGAGGGTTAATAAAGGTAAAGTTTGGAGCAGGAATCTCAACCCTAGGTTGATCCGGTTGGAAAGGTCTAAACCCAGAATGGTCTGGTTGATGTCGAAAGGTTCCAATTCCGGGTGGGTCTGGTTGAAAACTTTCTGGTTGGAATGAAGTTCTAGGCTGTTCGGATTGAAATGGTCCGGCTTCTGGTTGGTGAGTAGGTTTGTTAAGTTGTAAGGCCATCAGAGCCTGCAAGGTTTCTTGAATATTATCCAATTGGGCTTTCATCCCATGTATCTCCTGGTCATGTGCTTGTACAAGCTGGTCTGTACTTGAATCCAAACGATTGTTGGGAGCAGCCATGTCTGCTGAGCTTTGAGATGACCAGTCTGCGACTTCAGGACTGTCCAGATCTATTATCGCAGCTTGGGCAAGGGCACGAGATACAGAACGAGTGACAATACGCTGTTTCATGCAACACTGAGAAAGATGTAACGATTCAACATGAATGCATGATTTAACAGCAAAAGGTTGAAAATCACTTCTTTATATATGCAAGTGTTTGTGTGATTTTAAGACAACACTGACCCAAAAGAAAATAAAGAAAAACAACGGAAGACAAAAAAGAAAAAGACCCAACCCTATACAGGCCCATCTGGGAAGCCATAACCAAATGATGAAGGGTTGCCCCCAAGATCTAGAACTTGCTGATGGAGGCATGCAATTTCGTTCTCCAGCCTGTCAACCATGTCCGAAGCACTTTGAATTCTGAAATCAAACTCCAAAGCTTTGACTTCTGCATTATGCCTGGATACACTCAACTGCTCTTGATAGTAACAAAACTGTTCTTCAAACTGACGGGAGTCTCGAGCATCATCTCTCTTTCTTTTCTGGAACTCTCGCATAGCTTGCTCTAACTGCTGTTCTTCATCATGAGCAAGTTGGTGCTGACGCTTCAAATCATTCTTCTCTTGTTGGAGTAACTGTTGTGCTTCCTCCAATTCTTTCATGCCCTTGAGAATCTTGAACTGGGCCTGTTCTAACTGCTCTTCCTTTGCACTAGCTATCTCCTTCATCTTGGCTTCTTGTTGCTGGTGCGCTTGTTGTGCTTTCTTCAATTCCTTCCTGTCTTCGAGAATCTTAAGTTGAGCTTGTATGAACTTATCTTCCCAAGGGACCGTCATTTTAGAAAAAGGGAGACTTCCCTTTGAGGGTACTGAAACAGGTGTGGGTAGTTCTTCCGGCTTAGGCATTTCTGACACTACCTGTTGATTTTCCAACCACAGATCATATCCTTCTTTTGTTGGTGGTCCAGTCGATACCACATATCCTGGCAACTTGCTCCACTTACACAACTGCCACTCTGTCTGAAAACGTCTGTCCATGAGTTCCGATAACTCAGAAAAACGGATATAATCCTGAGATAAGTCATCTAACACTGGTACGCATTGTTGGTAACCAAACTGGCGAAGTACCCTGATGGGTACGTAAGGTGATGACCCAGTCACTCCTGCAAGTGTTATGCTTCTTCTCTTAACAGTGGCCAAACGAGGTAAAACCTTCATATTAAGCCAATCGCATTTCCAAATTATCTGAGTATCTAAAAGGCTATTGAGGAGTTCATACAACTCCCCCACATCTACGGTTTTTAAGCTTGACTGCACCTCAGCAAACTTTTTTGGTAAACTGCAATACCCACTGATATTTGCTGGCACGGTGATCAATGATGGTATATGCTCCACTAACCATAAGAATAGCAAAGAAATGCTTGCATTGAAGAAATTCCTCCCGGTGTCCGCTGCATGTTTAAGGCTTAGGAATAATTCAGCTAAGATGACTGGAACAAGAGTACCTCCATTGCACACATCTTGAATGATTCCCACAAGTACTGACTCTACATACTCACGACTATTCTTAGGAAAAACCAGCTGCGACACTGCCACCAAAGTAAAGGCGTTGAATCCAGGTAAATCTACAGTCTGGTCCTCTGGTTTCCAGTTGTGCTTGCACCTCTTTAAAAGATAACTTGTGGACAGCCTGGAATAAGAATCCTTGGCACAGTTCTCCAACAATGAAGGTTTAATTCGCAGAAATTCTGATAATTCTCTTTTGTACGATCGCTTGTAGCGAGGAACAATCACTGTGTCAGTTAAATCCAACCGAAGAATGGAAGAGATTTCTTCTAAAGTTGGGCACATCTCATTTCTTCCGAAACGGAAAACCACGGCTGAAGAATCCCAACACCGTATGGCTGTCGTGATGAGACGCCAATCTGGCTTTACCAAGACAAGGTCTAAGATGTAGCCCAAATGAGTCTTCTGTCTCCAATATAGCTTTTGCATTGGAGTGAGGGCATTTACTATTTCGGTGAGCTCTTTATTACATGCCGCCGTAAGCTTCAGATTCATCTTAGGTTTTGATCTATTCATTGATTCTGGCATCCTAGATGGGCCTGCCATTTGACTGAAAATATGTGTAAGTGCAAGTCTATATACAAGTGTAAACACGATGACATGCATATGAGATGCAGAAATACCAACCCTTTTTCTTTTGAAATCTTTGAAAATTTTTTGTTATTATTTTTTTGAAGAAACCAAATGGGGTAGGTGGGCATGGATCCGACCTACTAAGTTGGGTTATTGGAAACCAAAACCCAATAGGTTTATGATGCAAAATGAATGTGAACCTCCTCTTCTTTGAATTTTGAATTTTCTTCCTTTCTTTTTTTTTTGAATTTTTGTTTTAAGTTTTCAAATTTTAACTTCATCTCTTTTTTCTTTTTTTCTCTTTTTTACCAATTATTCTGTTTTTGCTTTGATTGAGTTTTGATTTTGATTGATTTTTTTTTTTTTCTGATTTTCTTTCACCAATTGTTTTGTTAAAAAGGGTGATCCTTGACATATGTAAACCAATGGGGTAGGCAGATAGGGGTCTACCTACTAAGTTAGGTTATTGGAAACCAAGGCCCAATGGATTTAAGATAAAACATGGATATGGATATCCAGCAGAATCTGGGTTTTTGAACCCCATATGCAAGTCTAAAGATGGGTTGGGAGTTTATTCAACAATGGCTCACACAGGCCCCTTTTTTTAAATGAACATAGGGGTACACAGGGGTACCTTCATGTTCAATCAAAAGGCAGGGCGGGTATAGGCTATAAGCAAAGTAGGATTAGGGGAAACCTTCCTAAACAGGTGCTTATAGACTATACCTCCACCTAAACTATATGCATATGCTGGGGTAATGCAAGGTGTTCCTACGGTGGTTGGGGGACACTTGGCCGTATATGCGACTCCCAAAAAATGGGCCGATTGGCGCAAGTGGGTTTAGTCTATATCCCTTCCTGAGAATAATCGTCCCACAGGGGTGATACAGCTAAACCATGACTGTTAAGCCCCAACACTGAAGATAATCATCAAACAGTTGTAGGCGTAATAAATCAAACTAAAGGGTTTAAGGGTTATTACACTATTATGCAATGAATATGATATGCACATAAGAGAGAATAAAAACATACCCACAATATCTCTACTATATACATATGCTGGGGTAATGCAAGGTGTTCCTAAGGTGGTTGGGGGACACTTGGCCGTATATGCGACTCCCAAAAATGGGCCGATTGGCGCAAGCGGGTTTAGTCTATATCCCTTCCTGAGAATAATCGTCCCACAGGGGTGATACAGCTAAACCATGACTGTTAAGCCCCAGCACTGAAGATAATTATCAAACAGTTGTAGGCGTAATAAGTCAAACTAGAGGGTTTAAGGGTTATTACACTAATATGCAATGAATATGAAATGCACATAAGAAAGAATAAGAACATAAATAAAGACATACCCACAATATAGAAAGAATTAGCAAAAAAAAAAAAAAATAATTGATTTAGGAAATGATTAGTGATTAAAAAGATGTTTGGCTTTTACCTAATTTTCAGGTTGGATCCTCTGTCCCCAGCAGAGTCGCCAAAGCTGTGAATGCATAAATTTACCGCCTTTCCTCCCCTCTCAACTCTAGGTATCGGAATAAGGTCCGAGAGTGGAGGAATAACGCTAAATCTATTTTTGAGAGTCGCCACCTACTTAGGGGAAGTAGGATCCCGAAATAATCCAAATGAGGGGGGTCTACGGTCCAAAATAGTCTAGGTAAGGGATCCCTTTAGGTCCTGGGGAAGGGGTTAGGCACCCCAGGACCTCCATCCGATGACGGTAACCTACTCATTAGGTCTAAATCAAACATAACAAAATCACTTAACATTTCCTAAAATTTATTAATTTTGCTAATCGAAATCAAAAAGAGGGTGTAAAAAAAGTTTATTTTGGTTGGGGTCGAACCCTGATTGGGCTGCCTACTTATCCGGTTAGTCGGAATCAGACCCTCAATAGTAGTTCGGGGTCCGTGACTGTTTTTATACTCGTTTCGGAGTGTGGTCACTTCCAACTCGTGTTTGAGTTGGGGAGGGGAAGTGGAATGAGATTTATGAATCTCACTCCGGGATATGGCAGCGTAGCTAGGTGCTCGTGGGGGAGCTCTAGGGGGCGTTCATTTATTAGGGTAAGTCTTTTTTGCATTTTGGGGGTTTTTAAATGTTTTTGTTATTTTGTGTTTTCTGATTTTTTTTGTATTTTAATTTTGGCAAGTTTTAACTAGTCAAGGCTATCCTAAGTGCCCAAGGTGGGCAAAAGGAAAATAAAATCTAAATGATTTTAATCATCTTAAAGGCAAAGAGCAGGGCGGATCGAGCGGCCTTAAACCAAAAGGGGCTATGGTTTAAATACGGACCCTGCTCTAGGTCCCAAGGGAAGATAGACCAGTACCTTTAAGTTATTTTAGTCTTTTTTTATGTTTTTTGATTTTTTGTAAAGCTAACTAACGAGGGTGGGCCAAATATTTAGGGTTAAAAAAGGAAAACTATCTAAGTGCCCAATGTAGGCAAAATAGGAAAAGAAAACTCACGGCCTATCCCTATTGCACACACATGGATAATACATACATACACAACAAAGTAAATGGGCCCCAAGAGAAAGTTAATGGGCCAAGGCCCATTGACCACTAATGGTCAATTGGCTTTGGTCCACTATCTTTCTAAGGCCTCGAGAAATAGGCCCAATAATTTTAAAATTATTCTAGGGACTTATGGACCTTAACTCACTAACATATGGCCCGATCCCAGGGCCCAAAAATATTCAAATCCCCAATACTCCCTCCTCACATTCAAAAAAACAATAAAAACACAGCACAGGGAGAGGCATGCATTTGCTTCGTCTTGGTTTTGAACAAAATTGGAAGTCTAAACTTCATTTTGAACAAAATCAGGGCGTAGCAAATGAATTGGAGCCTATCTAACAAAATTACTACAATAAATAAAGGGTGGTAAATAAATAAATAAAATAGAAATAAAATAAAAGGGGAGAGATATACCTGCGAGGGTTGATGAGGGAAAGATGTCGGTATCGCTGCCGTAGCTCCACAACAGATCACTCTTTCTCACCGTCACTCTACCCACAGAACAATGGGTTTAACCAAACTAAACCAAAATAATGAAAATAAAAAAACAAATCCAAGAACAGCCACTGGTCTAGGCCGACTCTTCTTCCTGAAATGGGAGAAATGAGAGATCAGTGAATGGGTTTGAAATGGTTTTTACTTCACGACACAGGAAGGAAAGGCTACTAGGTCTGGCCGGAATACACAGAGGATGATCTTGTTGCTACTGTTGGAGTAAAGGGGGAGATTGGAGAAGAGATCTACCGGAAAGATACATGAAGGGATTAGATGGATGCGTGAACCAGTGAATGAGCAAGATGAACAAACGAAATGGGAAGAAATAATAATTAATAGACTAAAAATTTAGATCTAAATCTGAGGTTAGCCAATGGATTAGAACAGAGAAGAACGAATTGAAATAGAAAAGATGAAGAACAAGGGGTGAGAATTACCTAAGAGGATATAGAACTATTCACTGTGGGATCTCGCCGGAGAATATGACCGACGATGAGACTCTGCACAAGGGAGATCAGAAAACAAACAGACAAAATAAATGAAAATAAAATGTAAAATAAAATAAACCAAATTCTAGATCTAGGATTTGAAAAGAGAGAAAAGGGATTAAAGAGTGATACCAACCAAAAAAGATCGAGAACAGGGCAAAAACACTGTTGGCTGAAGAAGAATTGGCCAGAGCAAATTGAAACACTGGATCAACACCGAACTCGCCCAAGATAGTAGATGACTCGACGATGAAACTCGTCACCGGAGATGGTGATCAAAGCCCGCCGGAAGGGGTGACCGCCAAAGATGGAGACGCTGTGAGGAAGATGAAGACTGTAACCCGCCGGAGAGATCGCGGTTTAGGCGCGATGGTGAGCCTGCCACCGGATTGATGCTGCCTTGGAGCAGAGATGTGCTTGGTGATCTACCGTTTTTGCTAAAGAAGGAGAAAAGAGAGGAGAGAAATCGGGAAGAGATGGGGCTGCTAACTGAATGAGGTTAGGGTTTGAAAACCCTCCCCTTGGTTTATATAGTAGTGGGTTTTTTTTTGGGCTTGGACGTTGTGGGCTTGGGTTTTGGGCTTTAGAAGACCATTGAACTTGGGGTTTGGTTTGTAGGAGTTGAATGGGGTTTGGTCTTGGCCTTGGTCTTGGACTTGGACCTCTCCCCAACTCTCTCAAACTCTCTCTCTAAAAAAAAGGAAATAAAATAATAAAATAAAAAACTAAATAAAGTAAAATAAAATAATAATAAAATAAAAAAAAACTAAATAAATTAAGATAAAATAAGATAATAAAATAAAATAAAATAAGAGGTGAGTGAAATTTTAGGGGTGTAAAAATGGGGTGTTCACAAGTACTATCTAAAGATTTACCTTTTATACAACATCAAAATTAGTTTTTAAAGAAAAATTCATGCATTTTGTTGTCATAAAAAAAGGATAGAGAGAGACAATTTCTACTTACCTCCTCATGCAGAAGCTCGGGAACTAATGCATAGACCTCAAAGCAATCTTTCTGTACACAATTTTCTAGTTAGAACTTGAAAAGAAAGAAGTCAATACACATCTAGTATTATCTTCCACATATCTGGTGCAAAAATAAAACATACAGCCCTCCGCATATTGACCTTCACCCAATCAACGAAGGGTCCAATATCAAAAACCAATGTATCCATT
Organism: Tetracentron sinense; assembly: GCA_015143295.1. Taxonomy (NCBI): domain Eukaryota; kingdom Viridiplantae; phylum Streptophyta; class Magnoliopsida; order Trochodendrales; family Trochodendraceae; genus Tetracentron; species Tetracentron sinense. The sequence goes on from JABCRI010001383.1 coordinate 14,270, forward strand.
CTAGCAAAAGAAAACCCAACTAAGTCTAGATTTAAGTATAAAGGAGGTTTTACTCTTTTATAATCTATGCAATCCATTTTATATATAAGGGACAAAATTCCTAACATAGATAGAGAAACCAAAATAAGTGGTCGGGGATCTTAACTGAGGATTAGATGTTTTACTATGTGTGTAACACCCCGAAATACCCCCTAGGAGTTTAGGGATATTTTAGGTGTCACACTGCGTACCTATCAAACCATCCTATAATGCACAAGATAAAAATACAGTACTAACAACGATAATCAGAGCGCGGAAGCTATCATATATGCGGAAGCGTAAACAATTTTTCATTTCCTCTGATGATCCAAAATAGTATTCCAAGTTAACATAAATACAAGACATGTCTAAGTCTAAGGTGGACAGGCCCACCTATCAAGATATCAAAATACACAAGACCTTCTCATACTCTCCCTTCAACAGTAGTCGAGGTATGGCCACGCATCGAGGTCTCGGTCCGCCTGAGACTGTAATGGAATAGTCGGCTCTCTCTCCTCTATATACTCTTCCTCGACCCAAGGCTCCGGGTCAAGGGCTCCCTCAGTACCTGCCGACATGAAAGTACGGCTGAGCATGGAATACTCAGCGAGTACAAGCTACTAACAGACCATAACAATAATAAAACACACAATAGTAATATTATACAAGCAGTAATAGAAACCTCGCAAAGAAACAATATAGGGCATGACACAATACAAGCATCCTGACGTACGTACATGAATGCGAAAACGCCGATAAAACTCATGCTTGAAAACCCCTGTCATGTCCCGGTATGCCTCGTAGAAATCATGTATGCGTGCATGCATGAATGCATGATCATCATCTTGTAACTTGTGAGCCAGAGGCTAGCACCCGAATCTCCCTGGGCTGCCAACCTCCTTGATATGCAATGCACTCGTGAGCCAGAGGTTAGCACCCGAATCTCCCTGGGCTACCAACCTCCTTGTTATGAAATGCAGGGTTTTCTTGTGAGCCAGAGGTTAGTACCCGAATGTCCCTGGGCTACCAACCTCCTTGACAATAGGTGATTTTTACTTCTTGTTTAGTTTTCTTGTGAGCCAGAGGCTAGTACCCGAATGTCCCTGGGCTACCAACCTCCTTGACAATAGGTGTTTTAGGGGTTATCTTGTGAGCCAGAGGTTAGTACCCGAATCCTCCCTGGGCTACCAACCTCCTTGACATGCAATATTTTCTTGTTGTTTATTATATGCACATGCTCTTGAAATCTCGGTTCATGCTATCATGCGTGCTCGTGTACGTGTCCATAGTGACAATCATGATAATGGGAATAACCAAAATATGACATTAGAATTCAATTCATGATATGAACATAGGTAACATAAGTAGTTTGCATAACATTTGATCAATTTATCATTTATAAGAACGCATGTATAAAACCCATTTCTATATTCTTCATTGAGATCATTTATTCATAGTTTAGGTATTTTGTCAAACACTTTCATACATTATTCCTTAGTAGTTTATCTCCTTCTTTTAAATGCATATTTTCCATTCAATCACACAATGGTAAGTTTGTTATTTGTACTATGCCCATCCTCCATTTTCCAATCCACAACCCACACATCATACATCACATTCGGCATCCAATCGCCACATCCAATCTCCCATCCACACATTCATTCCATTTCCCTTATCTTGTTTATATTTGTTGAGTTAATACAATGCATATGGAAGGAAAATCATAATATATAGAATCACCATTTACACTAGAAAACCTAGGTTATTGCTAGGGAAAGTTAGTAGGGTGTACTAACCTTGCTCAAGGCTTGATCCTTGGTGGGAAACTTGATTGAAGCTCCAAAAGGGTAGGGAACAACCCTTGCTTGAGGAAGACTCGAGTTGGGGAAGAAACCCCTTTCAACACGTACGTGAGATGGCTGCCCTAGCTTGGAGAGTGGCTCCCACACGAGCTTGAGCCTTGAACTTGAAGCAAATCCAAGTTTGAGGACGACCAAGGATGGTCCACCCCTTTGATTTCTTCCTCAATACCAAACCCTAGGTTAGAGCTTTCTCCTCTTCTCTCTCTATCTCTCAAAATCCCTCAAATGTTGTAAGTGAGGCCTCAAAGGGTCGAGCAAACCCTTATGGGTAAGGGTTTAACGCCCAAAAGATGAAAAAGCCCTTACTGAAATTTCTGCAAAACACGGAGACCGAGCGATCGGTGGTTATGACCGATCGATCAGTTGCCTACCGAGCAATCGGTGTTATTGACCGATCGACCGGTCAAAAACTCACTCTCTGGAAAATTTCTCCATACAAAATTTCTGACCGTGCGATAGCTACCGATCGATCGGTTATGGACCGATCGATCGCTGACTGGACCGAGCGATCGGTGCTCTGTATGTCTGGACTGTTTTGACCATATCTTTTGACTCGCTCGTCGGATTTCGACGATTCAACTTGCGTTGGGTTCGTCTTTCGAAAACGCACATTTCTGACATTTCGGAATTTCCGATTTCTCTCTTATTTATTAATTAGACTATGAGGAAGGCCAATTAGCTACGAAATGCCTATTCATTTAAAGATGGAAAAGTCTGGGGTGCTACAATGTGCAACTTTGAAAGTATGCTCCATATTAGATCGTTTAAGTACACTTGAGTTAAAGAACCAAATTGAGACAGAGAAACCATTTTGGCAGACTCATACTTTAAAATGAAGCTTCCTTCTTGCTTCTGAAGTCCGATCTTCACTTTCCACGAGAGCTTTCCTAACAGAGTGATCGTACGGAATCGGTTCCGAAAGGTAGATGCACTCTACTAGCTATTCTTGTCATGATTTCTAAATGAAAACCATGATGGAAACCTTTGTGTTTCGTTGTAATCTAGTAGGGATTCCTACTAGTGACTTGTGTTGATCCTATGCTTAAACCAAATAAAGAAAAGTGAATTGTGATGAACTCAAATGTGCTACCATGTGTTTGTGTTATGTGATGGGTCTAAGTGAAATAGAATAACATATGCTATGTGATTAAGTGTTTCCATTAGCCTACCATGTTCACTCACAACTTCATATGAACACATACTTGCATGATTCAAGATTTTGTACACGTAAATGTATTCGGAAAGTGAAGTAAAAGCATTGAACAAATTAAAAAGTTATTGGGAGGGTGTTAATGGACTCTACTCCTAGAGGATAGGCATTAATCACTCGATCCCAGGGAAATATAATAAGTGCAATGGAAGGATGATAATTGACTCTTACCTTGAAGGTAAGGCATTAGTCATCTGATTCCAAAAGAATTATATGCAAAGATACCAACGGGGAGGTTGGTCATGGATGCTAGTATGCTCAGACCAGGTACGACTACTAAGCATACCCAGTTATGTGATGCTAATGGACTCTACTCCTTAAGGGTAGACATTAGTAAAACTCCCATAAAATTCATTTGCAAATCAAGTAAAATGTTACAAGTGCAAGTGTAAAAGATATGAAAAGAAGCTATGAGAATATGTTTTGAAAGATAAGTGGAATGAAGTATATGTTCTGTAAAGTATGCACATGTGATTTCGAAAAGAAGATTTCCGTTTTGATTCCATTTGCATGTGTATGTGATGAACTTTCTATATGAAAGCATGTGATATTATGACATTATTATCTAGTGGTGTGTATACACTGAGTATTTCATGCTCAGCCGAATTGTTATCTTCGGCGAGTACTGTTGATGCACGTGCTCCTGAACCATGAGTTGAGGAGGAGTATTATGATCTAGAGCCTTCTATACGTGAAAAAGCGAAAAAATGACACTTAATAGTTGGAAAAAATGACGACCCAAAGCTATCATTACATCTTCGACGACCAATTTTCCTACAAACGACGGTGCAACACAGTTGTTAGAGTTTGTGGCATTGAACGACGGTTGTAGGCCGTCTTTTTTTGCGACCAAACCCTAACTAGTGAAACCTCCTTTCCTTTACTCTTTTTTCCCCTTTACTTTTTCTCTTTTCCATTCCTTATTTCTTGTTCCACTCTCTTGGTTCCTCTCAATTCCTCTCGACATTCCACCGACTCCTCCAAATCATAGATTCTGTAATGACCCTAAGATCCTACAAGGCTAAAATAGGACTTTAGAATCGTCACATTTCCTTAACCTGCTTAAAATCCATACATACAAGACGTACTAACACGAGTCTCCAAAATGAGGATAATAAAATTTTGATATATATAAAACCAAGTCATCCTGCTCAAGTCTATGCTCAACATAACCACCCACAATAAACAGTAGTCTAATATCCAACTGTAAAGTAATCCAATGAGCAACATCATCTAAAAATCTATTACAAATCTCTTAAACAAAACAAAACGTGAACTAGAGGTGTAACCATCCAAGCCTTCGGCTCCCTCCTCGGAAGGCTCACATTCTCCTCCTTCCTCGACGTATGTCTCCTCAATCCACGGCTCTGCCATGTGCTTCTGCTCTAAACCTGCCAAGACAAAATCTGGCTGAGTACAAAAGTACCCAGTGTATATAAAATCCAACAACAATAATAATATACTTGCACTTAGTTAGAACCATAACGATAGCATAATTACATAATCAGAGTATGGAAGAACATGTGCTCATATACATCATATCATCACCTTGACTCTTGTACTTGTGAGAACCTTAGACTTAGAAGACAATATACTTACGAGATGCTTATGCTTATGAGACCACGTGCTTGTGAGATGCGTATGCTTATGCACTTATTCAGATCATACAATGACATGCCGCTCTTGGAGGATACGGACCATGCTTATGCAATTACTTAACTGATATGCTACTCTTGGAGGATACGGACCATGCCCAAGCCATGCTTATTCAGAATGTCATACGTATGCTTATGAGTCTTGAGCAGTTTATTCAGAACATGCATTTATTCAGATCCCTTATTGGGCTTATTCAGAATGACAGGCGTATGCAATGCTTATGCTTGTGGTCCACATGTGTGACTTGTGAGACGTTTATTTTAACATACACGTGCGTTGTGCATAAGTGTCGTAATTAACATTCGAGTAGGTAATTGCTTAGATTCTAATCTCCCATCATGGAAACTCCACTATGCTGTCCCATACCATCTAGTTAGAGAATTCCTGGTTTGAAATATTTTTCTCTAAGTTCTTACCTTCCCGAATATCAATTATCATGCAAATAGTTAAGCATAACTTGACAAGCAATAACGTATATATATCCTATCATGTTTCTTAGCATAATTCATAGTCAATTCCCAACAATTTCATAGTGATATATTAGTATTTATCCTCTCAAGCATTTTCACAAACACCTTAGGTACGTAGATTATGAATCCATTGCCCTTCCACATTTCCAACATTCCATCAAACCATAATCCATCCATACAACCCAATTACAATCCACATCCACATATTAATCCCATCCTTCATACATTTCATCCACATTATTAATCCATATTTCCATCTATAATACCTTAATTCACATAAAATTAGGGAAAAACATATTTAATTTCTATTTCTATCATTTCTATTATATTAATATTCACAAAACATTATAATAGGGTTGATTTGGATAGTATATCAACCTTAGGAATCCTTCACTTGGATCCAAGTCGCTCTCAAGATGATTTGGGAAAGACTTCCAAACTTTCTCCTCCTTCTAAGAGCAATCTTCACCTTCACCAAGCAAAACCCTCTTAGAAACCCTAGGTTTTCTCTCTTATCTTGCCAAAAATATCACTAAAGGTGGTGTGTGGGGTTCCAAGGCTCGAGCAAGCCTTAAAAAGCCAAGGGAGTGAGGGTCAAAAGACCTAAAAGCCTTTAATGAAATTCTGAAAAAAAAAGCGAAAGACCGATCGATCGGTGCTTAGAACCGAGCAATCGGTTCTCAACCGAGCGATCAGTGTTTTTGACCGAGCGATCGATTAAAAACATCCTCTCTGAAAATTTTCCCCATACAAAATTTTGGACTAATCGATAGATACCGATCGATCGGTTTTGTATCGATCGATCTCTACTTTTGACCGAGTGATCGGTTTTGTACCGACCGATCTCTCTTGAGACCGATCGATCAGTACTCTGAAGTTTTGATACTTAGTCCATTTTACTGATTCGGCCATAACTTTGGACTCGCTCAACGGATTTTGACGATTCAACTTGTGTTGGACTCGTCTTTCGAAGGGACACAACTTTCATGTTTGACACAACTCCTAATTCAGAGTTTTAAACTGTCTAAGTGGGCCCACAAGTGGATTGATCTGTAATTTCATCAGATAGAACATCGGAAAACCCACTTTTGACTAGCTTAGACTCAAAATCTGGAAAAACATTAAACATGAATCTCGAAGAGGATTCCAATACCTTTCTAGTGGTTCAAGAATCACTCACTTCCGATAAATTGTGACAAAACTAAAGCTTCCTAAAATTCATGGTGTGTTAAGACCTCCCTCCCTTTACAACTTTGATTAAGCCTAGATCACACCACACTGATTAGATATAAATACACAAACATTCAAACATCACAAGGACTATAATACCCCTAATACTTGAAATAAAAACATGAAAAGATTTGGGTCACTACAAATTCATTCGGTTCAGATCCTAGCTTTGTTCAAGATTTCTCTCTTGAGTGTTTTGAAAAGTAAGAATGCCAATTCTAGGGCACAGAGCTTCGCAGCATAAACTCGAATCTTTCAAGACTCGTCGATGGGGTCTCAAAGCTTTTGAATTGGATGGGACTCTACCAAGAGATGGCCAAGAAAAGCTTAATTTCGATGCATTTCTTTCAATTGTTGAAGTGTTGTGTAATGCTCCCTCAACTGTTCTTTTGATCGGATGTGCTGTTAATTGGGTGTTCTCGAACTCGCATAAATCGTTTTAGGTGTCTTTAGTGACTAGGGTTTTGGTTTGGCAGCTTGTCTTGTTGGTGGATGCTGTTGCAATTGGTGCTTTGATTCAAAAAAAGGTAGTAGAAGAAAATTTGTAGGGATTCTTTCAGGTCAGGTGGTTCAAGTTTTAATCTTATTGAGAGAATTGAAAAGATGGAGGGGGATCTTCGTGGTTCGACAACACTTATATGGGTTTTGTCGAGGCATCTTGAGAAATTGGGAATTGGGTTTAGGGTTAACAAGGAAGGATTTGAAAAAACCCATTAGTGAGGTAACATTGTTTTTCCTGATTAAGAACTCTTTTTGTGTTATTATAGAGGATAAGAGTAATTAATCATAGAATAGAGAGGGAGGCAATAAACAAATCAAATCTCTAAGAACAAAAGGGCAACAGAATTGTTTTGATTTCTTTACAGATTTCATTTTTTTTTAACAAATGTTGTAATGATAGCTAGATACAAGTTTTCCATTGGGAATTAGCATAATATGGTGTTTACTAATAAAAATTGATTTATCCTAGAATAAGCACAGAAGTCGTGACTTGTACCAAATGTTGAGACATATTTGTAATTCCATCCTCCTTGAGTGTATGTAAATAAGTTGGTTGTTCTGGCCTCATCTAGGAGCCAAAAGATACGATCTACATGGATCACTCACATTTAATGGAAATGCATTACTTTATGTAATTCACCATAATTAATTTTATTGGATTAGAAAAGCACAAAATTTATCTATATGGGGGAATCCTTGAACTCTTTAATTCTAACTTGTTTTTGGAGAAGTAGTTATAAATTTTAATATTAGATAAATGCTTTTTTTTATCAAATAATGGGTGGAGAATCAATGTGGGGGGGGGGGGTAGAAGGTACATTCCGATGTTAAGTGCTCAAATTTGGTTTATCCCGATGACATTTTGTATGCATTTCAATACATAGATTTTTTTTTTTTCATCACAAATCAATTGTGGTTAAGATTGGCTTCATTCCTAGAGTTAAGGAATCTAATCTTGGTTTTAAAAAAGGAAATAAATAAAAATGTTTTAATTTTTTTTTTCTGTTTAACCATAGTTATATAGGGTGCGATAATCACGGCTTTTTTTTTTTTACTAACAGTAAAACGGACACGATATAAAAATAAAAAAAAAGGTAAATCGGACACGTGTTAAATAAGTGGGTGCTAGTAGACTCTCTCGATTCTATTGCGGATGAATATGATCAGAACTCAATAAAATTTGGTTTTTAAGGAACGAGAGAAGAAGAGAGACATCGAGAGAGGGAGAGGGGTATATCTTCTCTGAGAAGAAATTAGGGTTTTCTATGAATCTTCATCTCCGTTCAATGGTTCAGAGAATGTAAGTTTCGAGGTTTTATTATTCATTTTCAAAATTCAATTTTCCTCTGTTTTCATTTTAATTTGAGTGAAAGTTAGATTCGATCTCCTGCTGCGATTAGAGACATGGGCCGTAATCCCGCTGTTTTTTTGGTGAAAACTTACATGGATTGAACTGATTCAAACTACTCTCTAGGGTTAGCAGATCTGAAGCGGTTCTGGAATTGCAGGAACTCGTTTTTTTTTATGGTTTTATGAGTATGTATTACATATTATAATTATTTTACTGCGTGAGTTATAGTAGTGATGGATGGCGTGAAACTTAAATCTAGGAGAGACGATTTAGAGAGCAAAGAAAACTCGAAGAGAAGCAACCGCGATCGCGAAAGAGTAAGGGATAAGGAGAAAAATGGAGAGACATATAAGGATAAGGAGAAGGTTAGGGATCGTGTTTCGGATAAAAATGAACGAGAGAGTAGGCACTTGGAGAGAGAGAAGAGTGACGAAGACAAGTATAGAGAGAGGCGCAAGGATAAGCACAGAGAGAGGGAGAAGGATAGAACACGGAGCCGAGAACACAGGGCAGCTCGGGAGAGGGAAAAGGAAAGAGAAAGGGAGGATAGAGAGAATGAGCGGGAGAAGGAAAGAGAAAGAGAAAGTGAAAGGGAGGATATAGAGAGAGAGCGGGAGAGAGAAAGAGATAGGGAGCGGTCAAGAGAAAAGGAGAGAGGAAGAGAGAAGAGAGACCGTGAGAGGGAAAATAGGGACAAAGAAAGGGAGAGGGAGAAGCGTCAAGAAGTGGATAAGGTTGAGCATACTGATGATGGTGTGAGGGATAAAAATAATAAGTGGCGTAGGAGAGAGGAGGATTACGGCGAAAGAGAGCGGGAACGGAGCAGGTCAGATAGGCACAGGGATGACAGTGATGATAGCCGAAGGAAAAGGAATGACGAAGATTTGAATAAGAAAGAGAAGAGAACCCGAGAAGAGGATTTAGAAGAGGAACAGCAGAAACTGGATGAGGAAATGGATAAGCGGAGAAGGAGAGTTCAGGAATGGCAAGAGTTGAGAAGGAAGAAGGAAGAAAATGAGAGATAAAATCTTGGAGAAGGGAATGCTGATGAGCCCAAGTCTGGTAAGAACTGGACCCTAGAAGGAGAGTCTGATGACGATGAAGCTACACTCACAGTGAAATCGGAGAAGGACTGGGATTTCGATGATGATGCTAAGCCTACTGGTGAAGATGGAGATGCCATGTTGGTCGATTCTGATGGTGGACCTCCTTCACTTTTATGCAAAATGGAGGTGAAAGTGCTACTGTGGAGGAGGAAATTGACCCATTAGACGCTTTCATGAATTCTATGGTGTTGCCTGAAGTTGAGGAGCTAAAAAATGCAGAGGGTACTTCAAATATTGATGACATAAAAACTGACTTAAAGAACAAGGATCAGAAAGATGGTCAAAGTAATGTGGAACAGCCAAGAAAAGGTATGTTTAAATTTATGGGAAGAATAATCCCAGGTGAGGATTCTGGTTCGGATTATGGGGATCTCGAGAATGATGATGCTCCGTCAGAGGATGAAGATGACAACGAGTTCATGAAGAGGGTGAAGAAGGCCAAAGTTGAGAAACTATCTATAGTTGACCACTCAAAGATCCAGTACCCCCCATTCCGTAAGAATTTCTATATTGAAGCGAAGGAGAGTTCAAGGATGACTTCTGAGGAGGTTGTGGCCTACAGAAAACAACTTGAATTGAAGATACATGGAAAGGACGTGCAGAAGCCTGTTAAGACCTGGCAACCAGACTGGGTTGACCGGTAAAATACTGGATACAATAAAGAGGCTAAACTATGAAAAGCCAATGTCAATCCAAGCTCAGGCGCTGCCGATAATTATGAGTGGTCGAGACTGCATAGGTGTTGCGAAAACTGGCTCTGGTAAGGCCTGGGATTGTCTCTGGCGAAGCCAGAAAGGGACTTATCTCGGGGTTCCATAGAATAGGTGACAAGTGGTGGAGAAGTCAAAATCATGGGGCCCACGATTTTGACTTCTCCACCTATAGTAAGACATGTGGCGATAAGTGTGTGAGAATAAAGGGAAGAGATATCATATGGGGGAGAAGTCAAAAAAATGGGGGAGAAAATAAAATGACTTCTCCCCATATTTTTGCCAACTGTCGCACAATGTATGGAACCCGGAGGGGAGTTTCTGGCTTCGCCAGAGACAAGAGGTAAAACCTTAGCTTTTGTTTTACCTATGTTGCGGCATATTAAAGACCTGCCACCTGTGGTACCTGGAGACGGACCTATTGGGCTTATAATGGCACCTACAAGAGAGCTTGTTCAGCAGATCCACTCTGATATTAAGAAGTTTGCTAAGGTGATGGGTGTTAACTGTATCCCTGTCTATGGGGGCTCTGGGGTTGCCCAACAGATCAGCGAGTTAAAGCGAGGAGCTGAGGTTGTTGTATGTACTCCGGGTAGGATGATTGATATACTTTGCACGAGTAGTGGAAAGATTACAAATCTTCGTAGAGTTACTTACCTGGTTATGGATGAAGCTGATCGGATGTTTGATATGGGTTTTGAACCTCAGATCACTCGTATCGTTCAAAATACTCGACCAGACAGTCAAACTGTACTCTTTTCTGCCACTTTCCCACGACAGGTTGAAATATTGGCACGTAGGGTGTTGAACAAGCCTGTAGAAATCCAGGTTGGTGGAAGAAGTGTTGTGAACAAGGACATAACCCAGTTGGTTGAGATGAGACCAGAAAATGAAAGGTTCTTAAGAATGTTAGAGCTGCTTGGAGAATGGTACGAGAAAGGGAAGATTTTGATATTTGTTCAGTCACAAGAGAAATGTGATTCCTTGTTCAAGGAAGTGCTCAGGCACGGTTATCCTTGCCTATCTCTTCACGGTGCTAAGGAACAGACAGATCGTGAGTCCACCATTTCCGATTTCAAGAGCAATGTCTGCAATTTGTTGATTGCAACAAGCGTTGCCGCCAGGGGCTTAGATGTGAAGGAGCTCGAACTGGTGATCAACTTTAATGTTCCAAACCACTACGAAGAGTATGTACATCGTGTTGGTCGGACAGGTCGAGCTGGTCGGAAAGGCTGTGCTATTACCTTCATCTCGGACGAAGATGCAAGATACGCTGCGGATCTTGTAAAGGCCTTGGAACTCTCTGAACAAGCTGTTCCAGAAGATCTGAAGTCGCTTGCTGATGGTTTCATGGCAAAAGTGAGTCAGGGACTTGAGCAGGTGCACGGGACCGGTTACGGTGGAAGTGGTTTTAAGTTCAATGAAGAGGAGGATGAAATGAGGAGAGCGGCAAAGAAAGCCCAGGCAAAAGAATATGGCTTTGAGGAAGATAAGTCAGATTCAGATGATGGGGTTCGAAAGGCAGGAGGCGACATCTCACAGCAAGCCGCCCTTGCTCAAGTTGCTGCCATAGCTGCAGCCTCCAAGGTAAGTATGGGTTCAACGCCGACCCCAATCTCAGCTGCCCAGCTGCTTCCAAATGGAGGATTACCTGTACCTCTGCCAGGTGCCCTTGGTCTAACTATACAAGGAACAGCGGCAGTAGTGCAGGGGGCTGCGCTGCCCATTGCACCAAATGAGGGGGCAGCTCGAGCAGCAGCATTGGCAGCTGCCATAAACTTACAGCATAACCTAGCAAAGATCCAAGCCGATGCAATGCCTGAACACTATGAAGCAGAGCTGGAGATCAACGATTTTCCCCAGAATGCTCGATGGAAGGTGACCCACAAGGAAACTTTGGGTCCAATCTCGGATTGGACTGGGGCTGCTATTACTACCAGGGGGCAGTATTATCCATCTGGTAAGATCGCAGGACCAGGAGAACGGAAGCTCTACCTGTTCATTGAAGGGTCCACTGAACAATCTGTGAAGAGAGCAAAATCAGAACTGAAAAGTGTTCTGGAGGACATCACGACACAGGGTTCATCGCTTCCGAGCACAGCCCAACCAGGCAGGTACTCTGTTCTGTGAGCACTTGGTTACAACTTAAAGACTGATAGACTGGACATTACATTGCTTTCTTACTTATGATGGACGTGGAGTGAATCTCTGCTTGCTGGTGTTTTATGTTTTTTCTGGATTCATTCAATATTTGTTTTGCTTGGGCATCCCTTTACATAGTTTGGCTGGGTTTCACTTTGGTTAAGTATTTGGTTTAGATGCCTCACATGTTTTATATATGGCTGTTTAATCTGGTACTTCCATTATGTACCTAGTAGCTATTCCTTCTGAATCAGAATTCTTGTCAACATTTTCTTTTCTTGAGACGTTTTCCTTCGTCAATGTATAATTGAGAAAAGCTGTAAACAGAAAGCAAATCAATCTGATGGTTGCGAATTACATAATGCTAATAGCTTTTACTTTTCCGGGTCTTTTTAATCTTAAGAGTTTGTTTGGTTAGATTTAAGATTTGAAGAGTTTATTTTGGATTTATGCGGATCTTCATCCCTTTGAATTTACTCTTTTGTTTATCATTTTGTTTTGCTCGAGGGGAAGATCCAAAGACTGCTCACGTGTGCCAGAGCGCCTCTGTGTTGCTTACCATGGGAGGCAGTCGAAGAGATGGCGATCATGGTGGGGCATATCTCTCTCCGTTTCTGTTGCTTAATTTGAATCGATAATCTCAAGAGTTCTAGTTGTTTATACCTTAACTTAATTCCCCTCTTGATTCCAGCTGTTGGATCTGATGTCAAATTTACTTTTGTGTTTGTAGGTATTATGATTGGGAATGTCCGGAAGCCCTTGATTGCTCTGATTACAATTTTATCCGAGCTGTTCTGGGAGATATCCCCTTTTTCTCTGTCAAAAATCTTTTCTCTCCAAATATCTTCTAACATTTGCCATCACCAAACTCTACTCTGCATAGAAGGGCCCAACTTCTGCTCGGTTATGCCTCTGTAGCTCTCTTCAAGTTCATCAAATTACGTTCTTCAATTGATGGTGCCATTCTCAATAATGCATATATCCTTCTTGTCACTTTAGATCGTCAGAAGGTTGAAAACTTCCAGTCAATCTAAAACCTTTTATCACCCCTGATCATTTCATTCCGAGTAATCAGCTTATTCTGGGTCCATAGTTTTGCCAGGCTCTGGACTGCCCCAGTGATGTGCCATCATGTTTACGCGAATCTGTGTTATTCATATATCCATGCTGGCCGGGTTTTGTGTACCAAGTATTTATTCACTTGGTGCCCCCGCAATGGTGGATGGTCCCATTTGGCGGGCCCACAAACAAGATTATTTTCTACAATTTGATCTGAGTCGGTGATCATAGACATACAATCTATTGCATTGACCATCAAACCAACTCAGACCAGATGTGAAAGGGATTGTAGGCAGTCGGCTGGCTGGAGTTAAGTTAGCCTGAGCTCAGCACAAACTTTAAAATCCCTGCAAATGCTCAGCCCAAGCTTGGCTCATAGCATTATATCGAGCCTGAGTTGAACAACCTGTGGACGTGGTTCAATTGGATCTAATTTCGGGTTGAGTTTGGACTGGACAGCTCGTGGGTTGAGTTCGGCCGAATTCAAAGCTAGTCCATGAGAGGATACTAAAAATTGTAAATTTTACATGAAAAAGAAACCCGTAATTTTTATTATTATTTTTAAAAATATTTATGATTATTAGCCTATAAAATATTGTTGAGATGTGTGCAAACAAATAAATAGAAGACCTCTGTGTGTGGCATTGTGGGCGGGGCTAGGTTTGGGTTGAGTTAAGGGTAGTCCAAAATTTACTTTCAGCCTAAATTCAAGCTCAATTTGGCACAACCTGGCTTAACCCACCAAAATTCGGGTAAGACAATTGGGCTTTGGGCCAGCTCCGCTCAATTGTCACCCCTAGTTGTTGACAATGGGACAATGGAGGAGATATCATTTCCATTTTCCAACTGACCATCGCGAATATAAGAGAAAGTTCAATAAAAAAAATGACACAAGGAAAAACGGTGAAAGGAAATCGCCGTGTATATAGTGAATGCCAAATGCATGATTTGCTTCTCATGACTGTAAATTGGCCCGTCAATTTTATGGATCTTTACGCCCGCAATCAAGCATTTTACCCAGTTAGTTGATGTAAGTAAAGTAAGAGACAAATATTACCAAGTTAAAAACATCAGATTCTTAAGTATACCTTACAATAATAGTCATGCTTATTTATTTCAAAGCCAATTAATAGTAGCTTTTTTCAAATGACTTTGTGGTAGATTTACTATCATACATGTCTCCAATAAAACTAAAGTCAGAATTGATTTACCCAGCTACAAAATACAATTTTAAGTGAGGACGGGGGCCGGGTAAGACCTAGGTGCTGGCCCTTTGACAGCCCTACAAGCCCCAAACCGGTTCCGTCTTCTTGAGCCTCGAGGTGTGATTTGAACCTCAATCCCCTTCTTCTTTATTCAGATACCCCAAAACCCACCCATTGATTTGAGTCTCGACTCTCGACTCTGTTGACCTATCTTCTCCTCCTGCAACAACCGCAATTCTCCAACAATATAAGAAACCGGAACTCCCTCTGGGCTCTAACTAATAGAAACCCCAGCAGAAGGAAAGTGCCTACTTTTTTTTTTTTTTTTTCTTTTTGTGGGGGTGAAGTTGATCTTGCCGAAGATCCCCAGTGGGGGCGAAGTTCATCGTCGGAGGTCTCGATCGATATACTCTGGTCAGTTATTCTCTTTCTCCTGATTTGAATTCCATATAATTCTTCTTGAAATCTCTGTTTCCATTTCGAGTTTCTTTATAGAGGGATACCTATAGTGCAAATTTATTAAATTCTTCCCCCATCCGTGGATGTCGAACCGTTGAACATGGAGAACGAGGTGATTGAGTACGATATCGTGTTGGGAGATGATGCCGCGCACACTGAGGATCCCGTTGACGATGATGAGATGGTCGAGAGTTCCGGTGGTGGGGAATTTTACGTTCCTGAGGGAGACACGAATCTTGAACCTTATGTGGGGAGGGAATTCGAATCGGAGGAGGCCGCCAAGGCATTCTACAATTCATATGCTCGCCGCGTTGGGTTCAGTACCCGTATCAACTGGTCCCGTCGGTCCAGCCGCGATGGGAGGATCGTACATAGAATATTCGTATGTGCTAAAGAGGGGTTTCGGGTTGAGAAAAGGTCGCGGGGTAGTGTTGTTGAGGTGAAGAAGCACCGACCGAAACTAGAGTAGGTTGCAAGGCCCTGTTGGTGGTAAAAATACATGATTCAGGGAAATGGGTTGTGTCTGGATTCGTTAAGGAACATAATCATGAGCTGGTCCCGCCGGATAAGGTGCATTGCCTCCGGTCTCACAGGCAGATCTCGGGCTATGCAAAGTCCTTAATCGATACCTTACATAGGGCTGGGATGGGTCCCAGGGGGATTATGTCGGCACTGATTACAGAATTTGGGGGAGTCACTCAAGTTGGATTTACCGAAGTAGACTGTAGGAATTACTTGAGATTTAGTCGCCTAAGGACCTTGGAGGAGACACCCACATCCTTTTGGACTATTTGAAGCGCATGCATGCCGAGAACCCCACATTCTTCTATGCTGTGCAGGGTGACGAGGATCAGTGTATGAGCAATATCTTTTGGGTTGATCCAAAGGCAAGGATGAACTATACGTACTTTGGTGATACGGTTACATTTGACTCGACGTACAGATCAAACAGGTATCGTTTGCCCTTTGCACCTTTCATTGGGGTAAACCATCATGGACAGCCGCTGTTGTTTGGTTGCGCTGTCCTATTAAATGAATCTGAGGCGTCATTGATTTGGCTATTTAATACATGGCTTAGGGCAATGTTGGGCCACCCTCCGGTCTCCATCACTACTGATTACGATCGGATGATACGATCGGCCATCAAGCAGGTACTTCCGGAGACCCGTCACCGTTTCTGCAAGTGGCATATCTTTAAAGAAGGCCAGGAGAAGTTGTCCCATGTGTTTCTTGAACACCCAAGTTTCGAAGCAGAATTCCATAGATGTGTAAACCTGACCGAGTCGATCGAAGAGTTTGAGGTCTTGTTGGACATCACTTATTGACAGGTATGGTCTCAGGGAGCATGAATGGCTTCAAACAGTATACACTGTCCGCGGGCAGTGGGTTCCTGTATACCTACGGGATACATTCTTTGCAGAAATGTCTATAACCCAACGCAGTGATAGTAGAACTCATATTTTGATGGGTATGTTAATGCGTCAACCACTCTGCAGATGTTTGTTAAGAAGTATGAGAAGGCTTTGGATAGTCGCTACGAGAAAGAAGTGAAAGGCGGATTATGATACGATGAACACTGCTCCAGTTCTGAAGACCCCATCTCCCATGGAGAAACAAGCAGCTGAGCTTTACACAAGAATTTATTTATGAAATTTCAAGAGGAGTTAGTTGAGACTCTTACTTTCATGGCAACTAAAGTGGAGGATGATGGGGCAATCACCACATATCGAGTAGCGAAATTCGGGGAAGATCATAAGGCTTACTTTGTTAGGTTAAACGTTCTCGAGATGAGTGCATCTTGTAGCTGCCAGATGTTTCAGTTCTCAGGCCTACTTTGTAGACATGTATTGACAGTCTTTAGAGTGACAAATGTTCTTACACTGCCATCTCACTGTGTTTTGAAACGGTGGACGAGAAATGCCAAGAGCAGTGTTATATTGGAAGAACGTGCGAGTGACCTATTGAATAGTTGTCGAGAATCTCTTACTGTCCGATACAATAATCTACGTCATGAGGCCTTAAGTATGTAGACGAAGGGGTGAACACTATAGACATTTACAATGTGGCAATGGGTGCTATACAACAGGCTGCAAAGATAGTTTCTCTTGCAAAAAAGAATGGTGGGAGAATGACTCTGGTCAATGGAAGTGGCGAGGAAGGCAGTGGGACGGATGGAAGTGGGTATCATCAATGTGGGTTTGGGGTCAACCTCTGTCTATGGTCAGTTCTGTTTTATTTGCAGTTTTAAATTGAATCCACGTCTTTAATTCGTTCCAAGCAAATTATTCACCCGTTCTCATTCTATTTCTCTCCTTGAACTTGCCTATAGTTGCGCTGATGGAATTTCTAATGTTATTAGTTCTCTAATTTAATTAAGAAATAGATTTTGTGTCAAAACATGGTCCTTTCCTTCCTTTTTTTTTTTTTGGATACTAAGTTGTTTCAAATGACAATGTGGGAACATTTTATGATTCATAATTTTTGGCTTGTGAGACATAAATTAATCCTTCAAAAAAGACTAGTATATCAGTAGATATTTGACCCATCTTTTTTTACACAAAAGGAAAGATTTTTATTTTTTGCGTTTCTTGTGCCCTTCCATTGGGTAACATATACAAGAGTTTCATCTACTGAGCAGAACTGGTTTAGTTAGGTTTTTTAAGTTTTTAGAAAGAAGGTAAAAGGGAGAAATCGTGCGTAGTCTCCTATCACATTACTATTGTAGTATATATAACATGACATTGGACACATATACCCTTAGAGACTTACAAATGAGACAATAAGGACTTATCGAGGAAAAATACTTGGTATTTCAATGCTCCCCCTATATCTATGTGGGTGTGTGTGTTGTGTGTGTCGTGTGGTGTGTGTGTTGTTGGTAAACAATCATACATATATATCAATGAACGACAGTTCATCGCGGAAACGGAAGTTAATGAGTAGTAAACTCAATTAAATGAAATGGAAGCAGAAGTAAAGAAGTAAGGAAAGAAAAAACTATTTACATAGAGAGCCCCAAAAAACCAAACAATGTGACATGGGTTTGATTTATGTGGTCTTCTCACCGAGTAGTTCACCTAGGTCAAGTCGTAGCCAAATAGAGCACATTCTAAGATCATGTGTTTAACTCGCATTGCATATACGAGGAGGTCAAATAGAGCACCTGCAATATCACGTGTCAAACTCGCAGAATATACGAGGGGTAAGGAGGTCCTCAATTACTATCAAGTTCATCATTCCAAATGACAAGGAAATAGCCAGGCAAACCGAGACCAAATCACCGCCCGACGGCAATAGATAAGGAAATGATTTTGAAGCGACGGGCAAAAGGAAGTATGAACTTCTCACATGTTAAGAGAGCGACTGGATGTAAAAAACGAGCTGCAATTGGATGGTCGCATACAATAGTAAGCGGGGATCGCTACACGCGCAGTTCGGTTCATACGATAGCTAACCAAGTAACAGATTCTTGAGCCCTTTGAGGATGGCAGGTAATGACAGGGTTCAAAATAAATGGTATGGGTACCGGATATTGGTAAGTCTTAAAACAGATATGTATAGGCGTCGTATTAGATGGATATGACGAAAAAAATCAGGATACGCTAAGAAGGGCTTAGTACGCAAGGAAAAACTTATTGCGATACCTTAACAGAAAATTCTTTTAATGCCAAATATAAGCTAAAAACAAAGTAAATGAAAATTAACTACATTATTAACTATTACATATGATAGTTAAGAGGTGTATAAGTTTAAAAAAGGCGATCATGCCATGTACCAAAAATGCCGTTTTTTTTGTTTTTTTTTTTAAATTCGCGCGTTTATTGGCAATTATTCAAAAAAATATTATTTTGTATATATTTTAATAAATTGTCGGTACTTTTATAATATTATATTATTTTTTATTCCAATTTACCGAATTGAGCCCTGCCGAAGTATTCCCGAAACCGACTTTATCACTATGGATTCATGATGATAAACAAACTATGAAAATGAAAACACAACCAATGTAAACTTAGCCTAGTATAGGCATACAATCTAGATATTAAAAAGTCTTACATTCATGAATTTACTGAGAATGTATTGAATTACAACCTTAAATTATAAGCTTGAATTAAGTCTTTTTACTTACCATGTGAGTCAAATTTGGACCTATTCTCGAAAAAGTGGATTTTGTTTCTGAACTGAAAGTTGAATTTTATTCTTCAAGAAATTAGATCTAAGAGATTTTATTATGTTCTTGAACTGGAACGTGATTTGTATTCTTAAGCATTTAGATCTACGATAATTTTTATTCAATTCAAGGATGGTATAAACCTTAGTTAATATAAATATCTTGAGCAAATGAAGTAAACATGTACTGAAATGATTATTATATGTAAATTAATGTGCTACGAGTCTGTGTGTTACTTCTAGTGTAAATGAAAAGAAAATGAGTTTGTGTGTGCATATCAATAAGGGGTCGGTAGAGTATCAATGCGTATCGCCCCCCATTTAGGCGTTATCGGACTAGAAAGGGGTTGTGCATGCCTATCGCTATGTATCTGAGCGTATCGAAACATTGGGACGATACGACCAATATGAGGTGGTATATAGGCATTTTTCTTTCGACCCAACCATACCGCGGTAGCTCCAACCGTGACGTATCGGTACGTATTTTCAAACCTATGGTTATAGAGCACGAGTATAAATGTGTTTTTGCTTGAATTCATCCAAATGTATTAGCACATTCTATCACAAACATACACGGGGAAAAGATAATACCAAAGTAACACCTTTGTATCTTATTTTTTTAATCTTCTTTGGGGACATCGAATGGCTCTAAGATACGAAATGGCGTCTACGAGCGGCAATTGTATCCCTCTTT